>JBBPDJ010000002.1:10218761-10234221 GCA_037974625.1 Cucumis cinereus | reverse complement strand
AATATGAAAGCACACACTAAACTAAGAATAAAACATAAACATAAGGCGGGTGAAGAGGGTTTTGGGCATGCGGCCATGGGAAGACTCTCCTTGGACAAGCATGCTCAAGACACTTAGCAGTCTCATCTCAAATCTACACATGAAGGGTTTGTATGAAGGATTCAGGGTTGGAAAAGATAATGTTCATGTTCCCCTCTTTCAATATGGAAATGACACCTTAATCTTTTGCAAGTTTGATGAAGTTATGCTTGGAAACTTAAAAGAGACGCTTGAAATTTTTGAGTGGTGTTCCGGCAAAAGGCTCAATTGGGATAAGTTGGCTATTTGCGGAGTTAATATTGAGGAGAGTAAGATCTCCTTTGCGGCATCAATGTTGAATTGCAAAGTAGAAAGACTCCCATCAATGTACCTAGGTCTTCCTTTGGGAGGATATCCAAGAAGTGCTCACATTTGGCAGCCTGTCTTGGATAAAGTACAAAAGAAGCTAGATAAATGGAAGGGGTTTAATCTTTCAAGAGGAGGAAGGCTTACTCTTTGCTCATTTGTGCTCTCCAATCTTCCTGCCTACTTCATGACCACTTTCCTCATGCCAGAAAAAGTATCTAATTCCATTGAAAGAACCATAAAGAACTTCTTTTGAGAAAAAACAAGGGCAGCAAATTGAACCACCTAGTCAAATGGGATTTAGTCTCGATATCCCAAGGAGATGGGGGCCTCTGGTTGGACAAGCTGAAATTTAGAAATATGGCTCTCCTTGTCATATGGGGGTGGAAATTAACAGTAGAACACAATTCTATAGTTTAAGGTGGTTCATGGTATCCACGAGAGTAGCATCTCCATTGGCACACAAGTGGCAAAGAAAACTCAAGTTTAAAAAGTCCTTGGATAAATATTTCTAGGCATTGGTGTAAAGTAGAAGCTTTGGCAGTATTTAAAGTTGGGAAGGGTTACAGAATTTTGTTTTGGTCGGATCCGTGGATGGATAGAATTGCTTTAAAGACCATATTTCGAGTCTGTAAAGAATAGCCCTTTTCCCAAAGGCTCGGTTTCAGAATACTGGGACTCCTCCACCTCCTCCACCTCATCCCATAGATTCCTTGTTTCCCAAAGGCTCGGTTTCAATAAAGGAACATGAACCTTCTCTTTTCCAACTGTGAACCCTTCATTCAAACCTTTCTTGTGAAGATTTAGTATTAGGCTGCTGAGGACTTCACTAACAAGTAAGAAAAGGAAAGGAGATAAGGGGTCTCCTTGCCTTAAGCCTCGGGTAGCTGTAATTCTGCCCCTGGGTCTTCCATTGATGAAAATTGAGTATTTTGGACTCTTCACACAACCCATAATCCAGCTTATCCATTTCACACCAAACTTTTTTTCCGTTAAAACTTTCTGGAGGAAGTTCCAATCCACTCTATCGAATGCTTTTTCCAAATCCAGCTTAAGGATCCATCATTTCTCTCTTTTAGATCTATAATCCTCTACCACTTCATTTGTTGTAAGAATTGGATCTAAAATTTGTCTACCTTCCACGAAAGCACTTTGGGTTGGGGATATTATACTTGGCATAACTATCTTGAGTCTTTCGGCGAGTACCTTTGCTAGCAGCTTGTATAATAAAGTGGTTAGACTTATAGGGCGAAAGTCTTTAACCATTATAGCATCCTCTTTCTTCTTAATCAGACAAATAAAGTTTTCTTTCACACAAGCGTTTAGTTTGCCATTCAAGGAGAACTCATTGAAACCGAAGGACATCATCTTGTAAACCCTCCCAGAATTGTATTACGAATTCAGCTGTGAAGCCATCCGGACCTGGTGCTTTATTTTTTCCGAGGACTTTGAGGGCTGATTTTATTTCTGGTAGGCTGAAATTGGAGATAAGCCTTCTGTTTTGAGCTTCTGATACTGTCTCCCACTGGAATGTGGAAGGAAAGGCTCCTGCTGATTTTTCCTTTGTGTATAGTGCTTTGTAAAAATCCAATATGATTTGCTCATTATCTGCAAAAGAGGAAGAAACAATACCTTGGTCATTAATGAGTTCTGGAATCAAATTTCGCCTCTTTTTAGCTGCAAGGAATCTGTGGAAAAAGCTCGTGTTTTCGTCGCCTAGTTCCAGCCAATGTAGTTTACTTTTCTGAATCAGATCTCTTTCTTCCCTTCTATAAAGGTTGATCAGTTCTTCCTTTTTTGAGAGGAGGGTTAAATATTCGAAGTCTGATTCATTTGGTAGGTCTAATGATCCCTCCACAGCAAGAATTTATTGTATCAGCACCTCTTCCTGTCTTTTTTGGGAGTAGATGTAGTTGCCATGCCAAGCTTTAATCAAACTTTTAACAGTCTTCAGCTTATTCGATAAGATGAATCCAGTCCATCCCGGGGAGAAGGCAAAGATAGCGAATTTTCAATTAGTTGGCAACATTCAATATTCAATAGCCAACTATTGCAAAATCTAAATGGGGAAGGACCCCATTCAAAAGCACCAGCCTCCAACAAGATAGGGAAATGATCAGATTGCAATCTCACTTGTCTATTGACTTTTGAGTTGGCAAAGATTTCATCCCATTCAAAAGAAACAAGGAATCTATCGAGGAGAGATTTTGAGACTGAATCTCCTTCTCTAGACCATGTACATTTGCCATTCATCAAAGGGATGTCAATGAGATTCGATGCAGTGATGAAATTATTGAATTTTCTCATTCCTCTTGTCATTCTTCCTACTGGATTTCTTTCCTCACCTGTTCTTGTCATATTAAAATCCCCACCTAGACACCAAGCATCCGAACAGTATCCTCTTAGGGAAGAGAGCTCTCCCCAAATTCGGTGTCTTTCTCTGTAATCAGTTGGCCCATAGACGTTGGTTACCCAACAAACTTTGTTGCACAAAGTTTTACACTTCACTGAAAGAGAGTATCCCCCTTTCAATACTTCTACAACTGAGATCTTGCTTTCATCCCACATTGTCAAAATTCCTCCAGATTTACCGAAAGAGTCAACTACTTGCCAGCCAATATCTTTGGAGCTCCAGATGGCTTTAATAATTGAGGGATCAATGGCATCGTGCTTGGTTTCCTAAATTAAAACCATATCTGGAACAACCTTTTTAATAAGATTTTTGACTGCCAACTGCTTTGAGCTATCCAGAATTTCCATGGTATTCCATGAAAGAATTATCATTATTCAGAGTATAAGATTTCTTGCTAAATACTTTACCAGCTTCTCAGATTAACTTAATTTCACAGGTATTAATTAAGGCTTGCAAATGCTTAGGCACCTCTGAAATGGGAGATTTACTAGAGTTCTTCTTACCAACGGATAAAAAAAGATTAGCCAAATCATTACCAGTCGAATCTATGTCATCTGTAACACCTCTTATGCAAAAGAAACTACCCACTCATTATATCTCGCCACATATGTCAATTTTGTCTCAAATTTCATGAGGATCTACAGCACATATTTAGTTCCCTGCATATATTTTACACAGGTTGTATGGAAGGAAGTTGCATTTACTTGCTGGGCCTTTTTGTTGTATTCTTTTGTCAGAAAGCAAAGGAATAATTAGACCATATTGGCATTATGATTTTGCGGGTTGTGTCTGGGATTCTTCTCCAAACGTTTCGTTTGATAAAAGCTCGTCACAGAGACGTGCACATGAGTGCTACGATCAAGGAGTTCTTCCTCAATTTTCCTTTTGGGGAGAAAGGTCATTTTTTTGGCTTGTTGTGGTACGTACGGTCTTATGGGTTATGTGGGGTGAGTGGAACAACAAGGTGTTTAAGGGACTGGGAAGGGATCCTTGAGAGTTATGGTCCCTCATTTGCTTTCATGTTTCTCTTTGAGCTTCATTTTCAAAGACTTTTTGGTACTATTTCATAGGTGTGATAATAATAATAAAGCTCGAAGTACAAAAGGTTTATAAAAGAGCGAAACAAAAAAAGACCATAGGATCAACAAACTATTCCATAGGTGTGGTTTCGCATAGAGTTTCTTCCTGTAGAGGGAGTCACCACTTTTTGTGGCCTTGGTTTTTTGTACACCTACGTATCCTTTCATTTTTCCTCAATGAAAATTGTTTTTCATAAAAAAGAAAAAAAAAATGAACGACAGCTACAGAGATCCACTATGAAGCATAATTAGAATTGAGAAATTTCTAATATGACCTGGTGTGACAAAAAAAAAAAAAAAAAAACATGACCTTGTGTAATTTTTTTTCCTGAATGAAAGTTGTTTCCATAAAAAAAAATAACAATATACAAGAAAAAAGATGAAAGGGAGAAACCTGCAAGAGCCTATTCATAGGAATTGGACGCTTCAAATCCCATATAATTTCCGCAGCAGCTTTCATCTGACTCGCTGTAAGGGAATATGGAAGGGCTTTAAGGAACTTTTGGGTGAGACAAGCCCAATCCTTCATATATGCAGCATTTAAATGAGGTTGACGATACTTGTCCAGCAAACAGTCTTTCTCTATTCTTGTACCAAGACCTTCAAGCATTTGGAACAAGCGTGCCAACTGTTAAATCATAATATGTGGTCAAGTATTAAGTCCACAAGTCAACAAGAAATTAAATCAAATTATAACCAAACATAACCATTAAAATTATCTGAACTGTTGACATTTGACAATATGTTTTCCTCCTTTTTCTTTTTCGTTTTTTTTTTTTTTTTCTTTTCACTTAATTGAAACCATAACAGGGGACCCTTGAAGAATAGGCAATTATACTATTTACACTATTTAACAACTTCAACAATACTCAGAACCCTGTCAGCTTTTTCACTCAACTTTTCCACAAGCACATATGAAGGAATACTAATGTTGAAGTAGATTTAAGATGGTAACTTTACCTGCAGGTAAAAAAACTCATCAAACAAAAAACGTTTGCGAGCCAAATCAGCTTCCTTTATACTCTTTGGCTGATGAATCCCGTTATATGCCTGCTTTATAAGATTCCCCCAAGTCAAAATGAGGGGAGAATGCCATTAAAGGATTATAAACAGATAAAATTAAGAATGATAGCTTTTTTACCATGCACAGTAATGTGATGCACACATATTTTGCAACTGAAAATATTCTCTAGGGCACACAAATGTTCCCAGATCCTACTAAGTGGTAATTGTATCAAATATTTGAGAAATACAAATTATAATGAGCATTATAAATATTGAGAGCCTTAAATTCCAAATACTTCATCTTAACTTATCCAAATAACTTATCGCCACCATCATTTTGATTCAAATATGTAAAATGGTGTAGAATATCTTCTTTCCTATGCTAATGCATAAATACCCTACAAATGAAAGAACAAAAGCCAACCACCAATTCCTAGTAGCTTTTTCTTTGTTTTTTTATCCATAAATAACTGATGAAGTAGTCAATCGTGATTTACATCAAGGTCTATCAATACTAAGAAAATCAGTGAATTACTAAGATATTGTCTATTTGTGATTTATATCTCAACAATCATCCCATGACTAATTGATGTAAATCTGTGATTTACATCTATTACAATAGATGTGTGGTGTTGAGATATTTTAATGGGCTTCACATGCTTTTAACAAGGTTGGGCATATAACTCTACCATATTTGCAAATTGTTCTAGCTCCAGTTATATTTACTATTATTTTGTGGCATCTTTGATATATGTCAACTGGCCTTTGAGAGTGGGTATTTGAACTTTCGACCTCTGGGCAGAGGAAATCATTCTCTAACTAAGTGAGAAATGCTCAGTTATGAAATACTATATTGTATACTATTAAACGGTAGAAAGGAGATCACAAGGTTAAAGTGGAAAACCCCTAGAACAAGGAGAAAAAACCCCAATAGAATCTCTTTTATTATTTTCACACACAATGACAGTTACAAAAGAAGACAACTTTATAGGCTCTAGCAAGCCCTAATATAAGAAAGAAAATAAAATTAGGGTAAAGTAAATGTTGGATATTATATTCAATTCACCCTCACCTATCAGCTTAAGATTTTGAGTTGAATTAGTGATTTAAGATGGTATCAGAACAGGTTACTTCAAGATGTCTTAAGTTCAAGCCCCTGCAACGTTATTTCCTCCCCATTTAATGTTAATTTCCACTTGTTGGGTCTTTCTAGATATTTCAAGCCCACAAGTGAGGAGGAGTGTTTGATATTATATAAAATACACCCTCACCTACCAGCTTAAGCTTTTGGGTTGAATTGGTGATGTAAGAGTAAAATACTAAAATATCCTCAGGACTATAAACTATCAACAAAGCCCCTTATTTCCATCACTCCCCCTCAAGTTGGAGCATAGATGTTGCCAAAAATAATATATTTTTTGCGTATTTTACAAAAGAAGAAAGGTTTTTCTTATATAGAAGAACAACCCATGTCCATTTTCCTGAACATTAGACCTTCACCCGAAGAGCTTTTCAAATATCTCAGAATTCGATTCACAACTTCCATTGAGAAATGTATTCTTAACATTCAGTTGATAAAGAGGCCAATCAAAGTTAACTGCATCAGACAGTAAAATTCTAATAGAATTGATTTTAGCAATTGGAGCAAATGTTTCTTGATAATCAACTTGGTCAGAGTAAACCCTTTAGCAACCAATCTGGCCTTGCACCTTTCAAAACTACCATCAGCTTTACATTTTACCGAGAACACCCACTTGCATCCTACTGTTTTCTTTTCTTTTGGTAGTTCAACTATGTCCCATGTTCAATTTTGTTTCAGCGCATCCATTTCTTCCATCGCTGCTAATTTCCAATTCAAATCCTTCAGGGCCTCTTGTATATTCCTTGGAACAGGTTGGTCATTTTGGATGTGAAGACTTTATGACTGTCAGACAATTTATGGTAAGAAAGGTAATTTGCAATGGGATATTTGACAAAGAGCCCTAAAATAGTTTGCAGTAGTTAAAGTAGGGAAAGAGGTTACCAGATTCTTTGGATATATTGGTAAACCAGAAGGAATATCAGAATACACCGTACTGGAATTTAGGCTTGTATCATAAAAGCCTCCAAGAAGCACCTAGGGGGCTGCCCCAAGGCAGCGATTTGTTGTTGAAAACTTGTCTGAAGATTAGCTAACCGTTGTTGTACCATTACCGAGGATAAACCAACCAAACCTTGATGTTCATAACTAGGCGACGCATGATGAGGAAGACCGATTGCTGCAAGAAGCTTGTTGCCGCAACAAAGAATTTACCTCTGTGGTAGGCAGACGACTCACTAATCTCAGTTTCATGGTGTATGTTTCGGCTAGGCTTTTCATCAAAGGGTTGTGGCGACGCGAGAATTGGACAAGTATGCAAGGATAAAGATCAGCTTGGACTGCAGTGATAGTGATGACAACACAAAATCAGCGACTTCGACGCCTCTAGCTACGGCAATGGCAGCATCTATGGCTAAAGCAAGATTGATGCAGAACTAAGGTTATCTTGCACCGATTGTTTTTTGCCAACGGCGGCTAAGGTTTCGTGACCATGCGCGGATACCATGTTAAACGGTAGAAAAGAGAACACAAGGTTTACGTCAAAAGCCGTAGAACAGGGAGAAAAAACCACGATAGAGAGTCTCTTTTATTATTTTCACAAACAATGAATGTTACAAGAGAAGACAAATTTATAGGCTCTAGCAAGGCCTGATACAAAAAAGGAATGTTTTTTTTTTAAATGGAAACACAGTTGCTTTATTAATTTAACACTCAAACTACAAAAGTTTATACAAGGAGCAATATATACATAAAAAAACCTAGGGGATTAGTAGGCGCACTCGGACATCTGAACTAGGTTGAGACCACTAAATGCCCTCATCATATCCATACAAAATGACGAAACAATAGGTCTATCCGAACAAAACAAGTCAAATGCAAGAGCTAGACTAGCAAGCCAAAATACAAAGAGCTAATAAAAAGCATAAAATTCAGTACTGAAAGGCTAAAATCTACTAAAGAGGAAAGCTGTAAATCTCAAATGGGACTTGCAGAAGCTTGGTGCTTGGCAGAGGATGCTTCCATTGCGCTAAGGAAATTAGAGCATGCCAATTAAGGAAAATATCTTGAATGGAGTAATCTTCAAAGAACTAGTGGAGTGTACAACATGCAGCCGCATTTCTGTTTGCAATTTCGAAACGATCTTTCTTTGTCATGAAAGGTTCTTTGGTTTCGCTCAAACCAAATTTCAGCAAGAATATCTTTTGCTAAATTAACCCACATCAATCTCAGTTTCTTCTATAAGAGGGGGCCCAACAGCACTTGGTGAACATTTAGGTTAAAGGAGTTACCCAAGACCCATGCTACATCAAAGATTGAGAAAAAAATTTTCCAGCACTGTACAGAGTAAGAGCAAGAAAAGTACAGGTGCTGTTGGTCTTCACGGGTAAAGTAAAATACTAAAATATTTTCGGGGCTATAAATTATCAAAAGCCCTTTATTTCCAACATATACTAATATAATAAATTAGTTATAACGACCCATTAAAGACCACCCATCAAAAGATCTTTTTTTCTTTTATGGATAAGAAGCTATCTCATTTTAAAATGGAAACCAAACTTTGAAATGAAAAGAGACTATTACTTAAAACAATAGAACTTAAGGAAAAATAAAAATATTCAAATATCAACAAAATAAAAGTATTCCAATAAAGACACAAACCAAAATTGAGTAAGCAACAAATTTCATCGATGATATGAACTAAAAAATAGGGGAGCTCCCAATATGACAAATTACCAAAATAATAATAATAATAAATAAATAAAAAAAAAAAAAACATAGGGTGGAATACCTATAGCGAGGGGAAATTTACGAAAACATGACCACGTTAACTATAGCATCAAAAAAAATCTATAAAAAGAATTCCCCTTATGTAGGAAGATTCACAAAAGATCATTAAGACTAATCGTAAAAGACAAGTAAAAATATTTAAACCAACCGTGAGCTTTACAAAAATAGATTACAAAAAGTTTGAAAGCGAAATTTGTCCATGAAGCTTCTGTCTTTCCTTTAATTTTTATTTTATTTGAATTTAGATGCTAGTTTACAGCTCCACAGACATCTATATGGCTTAGGTAGATGAAATATTAAGTTTTTTCTCTCAAACCTCCCCTATCTGCCAGTGAACTAAATGTGAAAGGACACTTACATCATGAAGACGTAACAGCCCAAAGCCCTGAGTTATGTCTTCTGGAATGGGATCTACATTGATAGGCAATGCATCTATGCCTCTGCATGAAACATAAAAATAAATTTGGGTATGAAAAAAGAAGTTAAGATCAATTAATGAGTAATAAATTGTTAGGTATTTAGTTCCCTGCACTCAGAAAATACCGAACAAGGACAATAATAGAGACAACTGATCTGATGTTGATATTCGATTGGAAAGAAAGATCCAGATAATACAATTTAGTCTCCACATACCTAAGGGTTAAGAACAAAGAAGAAAAGATACAACAAGAACAATGGCAGAAAAGAATCCGAGAGCTGCCTCTTCTCTCCCATAAGCCTTAAGAGCTTCCAAAATATTCACACCCCCAAAATAATTTTCCAAATCCCCCCCCCCCCCCCCATAAACCCAACACAGATGGTCCCCACCTCCTAATTTTGTGAAGCTACTGTACGAAAAGACATTCCCATCAAACGTCTTTCTGACACTGAGTTGCAAGCACGGCACGCAAAAGGCTATCGTTGTGATGAGAAGTATACTAGCAGTCATCGTTGCAAGAATAAGGAACTTCATTTATTAGTAGTGGACTTCAAGATGTAGAACGAAGAAACTATGTTAGAAGATACTCCAGAGCCAGCGGTGGAAGAAGTCACCGAAGTTGCTGAACTTTCTCTCAATACCGTTGTTGGAGATCTAACCTAGGCACGATGAAGGTGAAGGGTAAGATTGAATGCGAAGACGTCGTGGTCCTAGAGGAATGTGGAACGACCCATAACTTTATTGTTGGAATGCCATGAATTCGGTATTTGGCACTACGAGCAACGAAGTACAGGAGGCTCGCTACCCGATCGGCAAGTCGGGATCCAGGGGCAGTGCACCCTAGTGAGGGTTCGTAATTGAGCATAAACTTTGGACCCTAGTGGCGCAGTTTTGTATTCTGAAAGCATTCTCTCTAATAAAAGTGTTCTCCTTCTGCCCCATGGACGTATCTACCACACTTTTAGTGAACCACGTATATCTCTGTGTCGATCTCTATATATTTTTTCAATTGCTTAATTGTTGATCTCGTAATGATGTAGCCTAAGTAGTATCTAGGAGAAATCCTCCAAGAACCAAGATTGTGAATCTATTATTAGAATGAATAATATATTTTATACATGAGGGAAATACTCCTATTTATAGAGTTTTATTACAAGTGGGGGTACAAAGGGAATTAACCTAGAATATTAACTAATTACCCAATTAACCCCTATTCTTCTTACATCATGTAACAAACTGGAATCAGAGCCTACTCGTTACGGTTTCGAAATTCAGCATTTGTTCGAAATTAAGGATGTTTGGTGTAAACGTAAAAAATCGGCAAATTCACCAGGAGGAACAATTTTGGTTTATTGCAGATAAAAATGTGATCCCTGCTCAAGCAACCAGGGCTCTGGGCACCGCCAACTGGTAAGTCAAAGAAGGCAGTCGTGGATGACGAGGAATGGCAGACTCTAGAGGAGAAAGCACATTCAACGATCATGTTGTGTTTGCCTGATGATGTCATCGAGGTCGCAAATGAAGAAACTATTGTTAGTCTATGGTTGAAGTTGGAGAGTCTATATGACGAAATCTTTAACCAATAAGTTGTTTATGAAGGGACATCTCTATCATCTACATATGCAGGAAGTTACATCCCTTCGAGATCATCTTGATCAGTTGATAAAATACTGTTAGATCTGCGTAATATAGAACTAAGGTTGATGATGAGGATGCTGCCTTAATTTTGTTGACGTCTTTACCCCCATCTTATGAGACTTTCGTTGACTCTTATGTAATTCCTGTAAAGAGAGGGGCATTAGAAAACCAATTGCTCGAAGCTAAATGTGTATCAAGAAAAGAAGGAAAATAGTGATAAGAAGGAAGCATATGCCCTATTGCACAAGTTGAGGTTGATCCTGAAGAAGTCAAGATCGATTTTGAAGGAGATCTAGCTTTAGCCGTGAATCAACATTCACAATTTTATAATGTGTGGGTTCTTGATTCTGAGGCATCTAATCATATGTGCCCAAATAGAGTGGTTGGCAACATCTCAATAATCAGATGGTGGGACTGTTACTACGGGAAATGGTGCTACATGCAAAACAGTTGGAATCGACTCAGTCAAGATAAATGCCCAAGGCGCACTAAGGCGGAATGACCCTTTAGAGCCTAGGCGCAAAGCGCACAAAAGGGCGCTGGCTTTTTTCATATGAGGCGCACTACATATAAAAATATTACACTAAAACTAGAAAGCATAGTTGACGTGAAAATATGGAAATAAAGACCTCAAACACATGAATATTTACATTTAGAATTTGTAAACTTGATTCTTTTAGTTAATAAAGAAGGAACTCTTAATTATTACTATTTTTTAAAAAAATCGAAAAAGCCCTAAAGCCCAGGCCTTTGAGCCTTGGGGCTTCACAAAAAGCGTGCGCTTGAGGCGCACCTTATTTTGTGAGCCTCGCCTTTCCAAGGCAAGGTGCTAAACATGCGCCTTGAGCCTAGGCGCACGCTAGAAAACATGATAGCAGAGTAACGTTTACGATTTTCAAGTTAAAGATGGAGCAATATATATCTACAAGGGTTCTGAGGTTGTTCTGAGAGGCACAAGATGTGGAACATTATATCTTCTATCATGTTCCACTATAGCAGGTTATGCTGTTGTTGCATCATCTGTCGTTCCCAAAGATGATATAACTAAGTTGTGGCATATGAGACTTGGTCATATGAGTGAAAAAGGAATGTGAATTCTTCAAAGAGTGATCTTCTATGTGGGCACAAGGGGCAAGATGGTGAATTCTGTGAGCATTGTGTATTAGGGAAGCTTCATCACAACAAGTTTCCAAGAGGTGTTCATCGTACAAAAGGGGCACTTGATCATATCCATTCAGATTCATGGGGACCTCCTAGAGTTGAGTCTATTGGAGGCTCTCTCCACATGTCTGTTCTTTATGTTTGGCTGATTCAGAAGGCCTTCAGCACTTGTTCTTAAATTGTGGTTATGCTGAACTTCGTTGGCAAAGCTTGTTTGAGTGCTTCAATCTCAGTTGGTCTTTTGGTTTCAAATTCAAGGACAATGTCTTGCAACTTTTGTTCGGTCCTAAGCTGAAAGAAAAACCAAGGTTAATTTGGGCTCATGTAGTAAAAGCTTTGCTAACAAAACTGTGGTTTGAAAGAAATCGAAGGATTTTTCATGACAAAGCTTCACCTTGGTCAATTTGCTTTCAGACAGCTCGACTAAATTCTTCCTCATGATGTTCCCTATCCAAAGTCTTTGAAACTTACACCATCCAAGAAATTAGTCTTGATTGGAAGGCCTTCATCTTCCGTTCATCGTGACCCAGCTATTTTGGTTTTGTTATGTTCTTTTATTACTAGTTTTGTTATTTAGTCCTTGTTGTACTTCCAAGTTACTGTATTTGTTTATTTTGGCTTGTCTTGGTTCCTAGTTGTTTTTGGAACCTTGCTCTAGGTTAGTTTCTCTTCATTGGAGATGATGAGAGTGCTAAGGGGGTGCCAACCTAGTTGAGATGTCCGGGTGCACCCATTGATCCTTCTGCTTTAGTTTTATCTCTTCTTTGTATTATTCACTTTGTATATCTCATTTCATTATCTTAATGAAGAGGCTCATTTCTTTTTTCAAAAAAAGATAGTTGTATTTTATCGATTTGAACATTGTATACTATAGCTTCGGAAAAGCAACGGCATGAGGCCCCACGTAATTCCAATGATCAGATCAGAAGAAGTTTCTTTACCATGGTCAATGCGTTTTTTAGTCTTCTCATCACATTTATTTCAGAGCTTGTATCTTTTACTATTAATCTCTTTTTATTAATTAAAGTTTTCCTTATTTAAAAAAGAAAAATAATAAGAGAAGTATAGTAATAGAGGATATGAGAGTATATGGGATTCTAGAGAAGCTGAATTGACTAGGAAGCCCTACTTTACCTTTTTTTTTTTTCTTTTGGAAATAGAAACAAGACTATCTCATTTAATTAATGAAATGAATCTAATGCTCAAAGTACAGAGAAACAAACAAAATGAATCTAACGCTCAAAGTACACAGAAACAAACAAGGAGAAAAAATACAACCCAAAACCAAAAACACAAACAACCAACTGAATTTGACCCCTGAAAATAGCTGGAACAAATGAAACAAACAATAACGAAATGGAAGATGATGCAGTACATACCTGGCTATAATATCTCTAAGAAATGTTGGACTTAATCCCCTTTTAGAAGGATATATAGGATATGGCCTCTCTTTTGCGTAAAGTGGCACATCCTTTTCGTCTTGAAGAACATCAATGTTATATTCTCTCATCTCATAGTGATCTTCAGATTGCATAGTCCTTACCTAAGTAGACAACAAAGTGTCAAGTCGTTATAAGAAAGGCTAAATAAAGTAAAAAAAAAAAAAAAAGAAAGTAGTGCATAATCTACCATCATCCATCAAAAGGTAGTAGTTTCAACTTCTATATTTTTGGACCTTGCTAATTTACAATAGTGGTAACTGGTATTTTGCCTAGCACAAAGGATGCTACTAACTCATAAGCTAAGAAGCACAAAAATAAACAATGGACACAGATACGTACTAACACAACGACACAACATTTTTTTAAAAAGTAGGACACAAGCACATTGAGAACAAACTTTTCGTAGATTAATGAGTAGATAAAAAAAAATCAAGGAAACAAGGGAGAAAAATACAAAAAAAGAAAAAAATGTTGGTCACATGTCAAGACATACCCATGTCCAAAACAAGTTCTCCGTTAAAAAGATTGTCCGTGCTTCCTAGCTCCTAAACAAAATCACATGCTGAAAAATCAAGCATTGTTCTATGTTTGAAAAAAACAAATTACAAACCATCCATAAAAAACGCTGCCGAAGACTCTGGTACAAAACACCTTCTATATGCAATTAACACTGCTGAAGGATCTATCAATCGTTTACTTCTTTATATAAGAAATCCCGCTTTCATTGAGTGAAAGAATACATATGGTTGGTTCTTCAATAATTGGAAATCGAGAGTACTGCTTTTGCAGCATGTCCACAAGCAAGAAAGGAATGCTTTACAGAATTCGAAATTTAGAGTTACAAGAAAATGGCAGCAAAAGTTTTTAAGCGCAAAAAAATATTATGAAACGGCAAAATGTTCAATGATTAGAAAAAGAAAATAAAATCTAAAAAAGGTATGTTATTTTCTTCTAGTTATCAGGCAATGAAACGGTACATACTTAAACCATAATAAAAATCGAACAACCGAAACTATATTCAAGATTCTAGAAATTTACCTTACCACTTACACAAACAACCTCTCCCTCTTTATGCTTCTCTCCAAGACTTCTTAGAAAAGGCTTAAACGTAAACCGATTACCACGAAAGAATTTCTTCAAGTGCAAATAAATTATCTTCTTTCCACCAGTATTATCATCAACCGTACAACCAGAATTTGATTCTCTTTCTGCAATTTCACAGCACACAACCACCTCAAGAAATGAAAAGGAGTAACTAGCTCTGATTCCCCTGCAAGACATACATTTTTATTTATGAAAAAAAAATTGAAACAGAAATGAAATTTTCATTTATATAATAAAAAGATTGTACAAAGTACAACAAACGGTAATGAAAATAGGATCATTAGGTGCACCCAGGCATCTCAACTAGGTTGACCCCCCTTAGCACTGTCATCACATCCCTAGGTAAAATAAAAAACAAGACCACCATTACAAAGATCATCCACCCCTCAACTTAAACAATAGACATAGACAATAAGAATATGACCTGACTAATAATACATCTGAATGAAAGACGACTGGTTTAGACTAATGTGCTGCAACAAATAATTTTTGAACTCATTGACAACTTTCACTGAGAAAGAATGAAGGAATACAAGGGCATACAAAAAAACAAGCCCACCAAAAAAAAAACCAACTACAAGAAAGGCTTCCAACTTAGCAGAATCTTACCAAGGGAATAACTACAAAAATAACTTGCAAACTGAAGCCCAAAGAGAAGCATGGAATCTCACTAAGGACCAAATCTCCTCTTAAGACCAATAAAAACTCTCTTTGTTCTTTTCACCCCAAATATCCCAACCCACAACGCACCCCTCTGTAAGCCACAAAAACCGGCCTTTCTATCTAAAAGGTGGATGCAAGAAATATATATTTCATGGATGCACCTTAAATCTTGCTTTGAATCCTCAGGATAGTCAGGTCTCGAAATAATTGTGGTTAATAGCCTCAAAAACAGGGTCACCACTCCTGTTAATGAAGCATCCACGTCAGGAATGAACGATCCGGTCA
>JBBPDJ010000002.1:10183035-10212240 GCA_037974625.1 Cucumis cinereus | reverse complement strand
TAGAATAAGTAGTATTGGTTAGGTTAACTTTTTGGTGAGACGTTAGTCTTTTGGGAGGGGGAGAATACTCTCTGCTCGGTATTGTAAGCCTTCGGGCAAATATCTTATTATCAATAGCAATATCGTAAGGGATACCTTACAGAATTCTCTTCCTGACAGAATCTCTAGAGCCATTGCATAAGGAGAGCATTGTTTTTTTGACGAAGAGAACCAATTCCGACCCACCGTAAATAGTTGGAAGAGAGGTCAACTTCCAATTGACAAGGTGGGAAGTAGGGTTGAAGCAGCCTCCATCCCAAACAAAATCTCTAATGACCTTTTCAAGGCGATTACTATGTTAATAGAAGCTTGCATCAAGAGAAGTAGTAGTTTGAACAAGCACTAGTGCAAAAGAGGACTCAACATGTTATTATCTTCACAAAAATGAGACTATCTTTGCTCTATTGACTCTGCTTTGAATGTTTTTTATATGGGGCTATGGGATCTAGTTATAATGGCAATATTTCATCAGTACTGATCTTATTGGAGCTTGGCCTTTTGCTTTTGGGATTTGCATCTTTTGAGATCTTGCTGCTTTTGTTATTGGGGCCTCCTTGCTTTGTTTTTGTCCTTTATGTCGGTTGTTCATTTTCCTCTTTTCTTCATTTGTATTTTTGGATGTTTCCATTCTCCTTTGTTTGGGTATCATCTCCATCTTTCTGATGCTTTGGATTATTTCAATCATCAATGAAATGTTTTTTATCCAAAAGAAAAAATGAGACTTATCTTTTTTTATATACCAGAAAACAACATTTCATTGATAGATAAGAAAGTACAAACTGCTCAAGGAAACAACCTCCTATTGCGAGAAAATTAACAACAAACATAAAAACCAACTAACCAAAAAGGCCAAAACAGAAGCCAGCAGGAAAGACTTAACACTTTAAAGAACACAACAAAACAAGAAAAGAATCAAAGTCCCAAGCAAAAAACAAAAAACCAAAGAGAACTAACAAAATAATGAAACCAAAACAAAGGTAACATCAACAAACAAGTGCCAAGCAGCTGAAGCCAACCAAACAAAAACAACAATGCACCCACTCCAAAAGCTTTTAGTGAGATTAAATACATTTTTTGACAAAAAAGGAAGAAAATAATAAAGGAAAAAGGTTAGAAAAGACAGGAGAAAGAGACTGACACCTTGATGACAAGACTTTTCCTATAAATATTATGTATTGTCCATCATCAATATGAACTTGTGGATTCCGTAAATCGGCATAGGTCCGAGGAAAATGATGTAGTAATTTCCCTAACTAGAAAATAAAAGGAAAAAATTAGTCCAACACAAATTAAATGATTATATATATATAATATATATATATATTTGAGGCTCCATTCATCTATACTTCAATTTAGAGAAAAATAATAGGAACAACAAAAACTCACTGTGTGAAAGCCACTATCATCAAGCTGTCGCTGGTGCCTCTTACTTAAGCCAGATATGCAACCAACTGATTGGTCAAGAAATGACCTGCCAGATAATGCCTTATTTTCTGATTTTGACTCCTTTTTTGAAGAATCTCCTTCCACCGCTGCATTGCTCGAAATTGTTCCAGTCTCAATATTCATAGGCAGAAGGGATGAACCAGTCTGGAAAGTATATTCTTCACTAAATGAAGAATTTCCTACATCTGGAAGGACAGGGTACAGAGAAGACAAGGTTCCATCCAGACTATCTTGTACCCACTCTTCACAAGTTGAATTCATAAGAAAGTTCTCGCCGCTTTTAGCTGCTAAAAAACTCGCAATATCTGTATGGCATGCTGAGCCATCAAATAATTCAACGGGAGGAGAACTTCCCAACTTGATGGATGGAAATCTTTTACATGCTATAGAAACATCACAATCTTCGTCTGGATCTGATGGAATTGAATTGGATTGATTGTTGTATTGTCCATTCCCAATACAATCATCATGAGCCATCACATCTGATATCTATACACAAACCAAATCTAAATATATCAAAGAACAGTTAGATATCAACTAGTGATATCTATAAAACACAGTTTTTTTTTTCTCTTGAACATCTCTGAAACACAGTTGAAGAGCCAAAAATTGCATAAAATATAGTGTGGCAGAAGCCTTTTCTTAGCAAATAAAGAAATGAAACTCGATGATGTCAAAAATATGGATAAAGAAAGAGAAGTTTTATTTTCAAAGGAAATTAAAATATAATACTAAAATTCACGTCCCAGAAAAGGGAGGATAAGAATTAACCAAAGTCAATAGATTATAAAGAACTCCCTAATTCACTTGAGTTGCAGCAAAAGTAACTACAGAAGTATTTAGGCAAAATAAACCATTCAGAGCTAAGAATTCAACCAAAAGCACAGCTTTAATGTACCTCTGAAATTTTTCTTTTTATCAACTATCCGTGCCCCCACTAATTGTGGTTCCCAATTTAGTTCTTGCTCATAAGTGGACCAACGTTGTCGTGCAAGGTTTAGTTTTTCACTAAAAAACTTAGGGTGGTTTAAAAGGTTTGGATCTTTCCTATGTGTGTCAGTGGCGAGTCTATGCATGTCATTGCATGTCTCATATTAAAATTAATAAAAAAAAAAAGGACATGGATATTTGCATGTCAGGAGCGTGTCCCAACGTATCGGGGTCCGACACGTGTCGGACACTGACACTGCCCCAAAAATTTACGTGTCCATCCTTCGTCGGCTGCGACTGCTCGAGATATCTAGGATATAATTCAGAAATTATATTCTAAAAGACAAAATACGTCTCGTCTTTACACTCTGTGTAAACAGACTCTTGAGTGAAAACAAGGGACAATGGATGTCACTTCATACTTTAACAAATTGTCCCTAATTTGGCAGGAGATGTATCTGTGTTGTGAAATTATCTTATCACAGCACCTTACTCCAGCAACCCCTTTAGAGGATCATTTGGTGAAATGACTTTGGAAGACCAAAAGCCCCAGATAATTAACATATCAATTTGGGTTATGATTTTTGGGAATTTAAATTGTGCTGCAGTTTTACAAAAGAAACTCCCCAATCATTACATTTCTCATCTTTGTCCCTTATGCCTAAGTCACCAAGAAGATATGCAGCACTTCTTATTCAACTGTTCTTTCGCAGCCAAATGTTGGAATAAACTCCTACAGATCTTCAACTTAGGCTGGTCTTTTGATAAGGATTGCAAAAATAATATTATTCAGTAAAAGCTCTTTTGACAGAATTATAGTTTGAAAGAAGTCAAAGGGTCTTCCACAACAAAGCTTCTTCTTGGTTTGATAGATTTGAGCTAGCTCGATTGAATGCCTCCTCTTGGTGCTCTCTAAACAAAAAGTTCAGAGATTTTTCTATTCAAGACATCATTCTGAACTGGCATGCATTCATTCACCCTCCTTGAGTTTCTTATCAGCCAGGGCTTTGAAGACTATATTTGCCATTCTGCCTTAGTTTACTCTGTTCTGTTTTGGCTTAGTTTGCGTTGTTATGTTTTGGCTTAGTGTAACTTCATTTCCTTGCTTTCGATTATTGTCTACTCTTAAGATAGTTAGAAGGGAGATATTTCTACTTTTCTACTTGTCTATTTTAGCTTGTAGTATAATCCTTTTGTACTCAAGCTATTTTATTATAATGATATATTACCGTTTCCGTTTCAAAAAAAAAATTATGATTTCCTAGTTGGCTTGAACTCCAAGTTCGATTTAGTACGAGGACATATATTGGGACAAAGGCCTATACCTGCGCTTATGGAAGTGTGTTCTGAGGTGCATCTAGAGGAAAACAGAGTCAATGCTATGATTGTAACTGCTATTGATTCTGTTGCTTTCAGTGCGAAATTATTTGGTTCTGATATTGACAAGCAAAATGGGAAACAGACCCCTGTGAGTGAATATTGCAAGAAACCCAGGCATACGAAAGAACAGTGTTGGAAGTTACATGGTAGACCACCAAATGGCAGAAGACGTCCTCCAAATGACAAGCCCAACTATGGTCGGGCTCGTATGAGTTCCAACAAGTGAATAGTCAAACTGACCCTGGTGTCTCTTCCCTTAAGGTCGTTGTTCAATTAGGTAACTCTCAATCCTTAAGCGTCCTTAGCATAAATAGTAAGAAACCATGGATAATTGATTCAGGAGCTATAGATCATTTACTGGTAATAAAAAGATTTGGATTGCAAATGGGTCCTTTGCTCCTATTGCGGACAAGGGTCATAGTTCTCCCTTTGATGGTTTAACTTTACAAAATGTGTTGCATGTACCCAAAATATCTTACAACTTATTATCTATTAGTAAGATAGCTAGAATTTTGAATTGTCAAGTTGCCTTATCGCCAGATAATGTTTTCTTTCACGACTTGGGCTCGAGGAAAACGATTGGCATTGCCCGGCACAATAGAGGACTCTATCCTCTATCTCCTTGACGATGATGTTCCCTCTAGGAAGTGTTATACGACTAGTTTGTTGCCTTCTTATACTTCAACTTCAGAAAAAGATGGTATGTTGTGGCATTTTCCCCTTGGTCACCCAAGTTTCCAATATATATTTTCTTTTAAGAGGAAACAAGTCTCTATTATTAATTATTATTAAAAATAGAGACAAAAGCTCATAGTACAAGAGGGTTATACAATGAGGAAGAACGAGGAGAGGCGGATCAGCAGGCGCACCTGGACATCTCAACTAGGTTGCACCCTCTTAGCGCCCTCATCACATCCAAAAGCAAAAAAGCATTAGAGATTATCCTTCCTCTAGGTTTATAGTAGCCAATACAAAACAAAAATAAATAACAACAATAAGAGTGATTGACCCATGTTGGACATAAACAAATTCACAGAAATACACTAGAAAAGTGATCCCCATTTATGCTAAAATCCGGTATAATCATAAGGCTATCCAAAGATCATGCTGCCCAAGACTTCAAAAAGGAGGGGGGATGAAGGCCGGCCAGCTCAGCAAAATCTCCTACAAAGAGTAATCCTGAAAGACTTTGGATAAGGAGTGCCACGGTGCAGCATTCAAAAGGAGCAGAATCAAAACGGTCCATCCATGTTGAAGGCTTGTTATTCTTCTTTTAAAACCAAGTCAACTGGAGATCTTGTAACCCCTTAAGCTAATGGGGAGGTTCCCTCTCACGTAATTTCTACAATTTCTCCTTTAGTCACGTACGCTATATCAAATTGCATTCCCGAAGAAGGGAGAAAGAAATAGAGTATCCTTCAAATAACGATAAATTGTTTTCTGATATATCCAAAGGCCGAAAATGTTAAATCTTTCTCCAAAATCTCATAATCATATACTGGACACTGTAAAAAAAAATTCGGCCAAACAACCTTCTACAGAGGAAAACATAATGTTCATACCAACAAGGTAGTTTGATGAAGTAAGAATCAAAACTGCAAACTGGAAACATAACACAAGAACACTTCACCTTCAATAGACAAAATATTACAAATTTCAAAGAGATTACCTTATGGAGCAACTTCGGTCGAATCGAGATGCATGCAGTGCCATATTTACCAAGTTCAAACAGATTACCAGCAAATTTGTGCTTTGTTCTTGGGCACAATTTTGGTAGGATGGAGAGAACATAATGGGACCTGAGACAGAAGAGATGATGCGCTAATCTACTAGTCTGAATTTGGTATTGCGCCATAATTCCAAGCAGTTCATAGTAAGATATCGTAATGCCTCATGCTTTCACCCACACCCTCGCTCGATAGTCGATATGCAATACAAAACTAGTTCGACCCCTTTCAAGGTTAGAAGGCAAATACGTAATTGCGTATTTTGGGAAATTTTCAAATTATTTTTATTATTATGAAAATGGCAAAACCTAATATTTTAATATTAAATTAAAATGTCCAAATCATAACTAAATATTTTAAATCGATTTAAATCTCAAGATTAAATAATAAAAATAAAAAATTTAAGAGCAAAATGAAATTGTTTAATTGAAATGTTTAGAATTATATGGTGTATTCAGAAATATGATGAGGAATAAACATTTGTATATGAAAAAAGGTGAAAAATAATTTAAAATAAAAATTGCAAAGAAAAAAAAAACAGTACCTTCAAATAGTGAAGTATACTCACTCAAAATATTCTATCCTAAAAAAAAAAAAATTAAAATACTCTAAATCTAAATTTTAAAAATCATTTGATTTAAGTCTCAAATTGAGTAGGATGAAAGAATATATACTCGGTACGAACTTTAATATCCATCTTCCTCCATCTTCCTACTTGTACCTTGTGTGCTGAATTTAAGAAAAATAATCACTTTCAATGGATGCATATGATTTTTTTTTTTAATCTCCTTGTATCAAATCATTTCGAGATTAGATTTAAGTTTAAAACATTTTTTAAATTTTGAAGCTAGAATTCTCTATAAATGGACTAAATTGTAGTCACAATTTTTTAAAATATCTTTTTTTATTTTATATTTTATTATAGTTTTAATTTCTTTCTGTAGCTCCTTGGAACACCGCCCTTCTTCATTTATCCATTTTTTTTTTGTATCCGTGAGTGTCCGGGCCAGCTTACGCACCTCGATTAATCTCACTGAACACCCGCCTGACCCCTACAACATTTGGGTGTCAAGGAAAGAAATTAATTCCTAGATAGGTGGCCACCATGGATTGAACTCATTTATCCAATCTTTTATATTTCTCATTTTGGTTTATCTAAATTTTTTTTCTCTTTGATTTTGTTATTAACATGATTTTCATTCGAGGAAACTTCGTTGAAGGTATCACTTCATTTTCTTTTATATTTTTGTTTGCGACTTTGTTGTTTGTTTTTTTTTTTTTTCTTTTACCTCGTGGGCAGACATTTTCACTAATTTTTCTTATATTTATGGCAAGTAGTCTATGTAGGTGCTTTTATTTTAATGTTTTCGTATTTCGAATGCAAAATTTTAAACTCGTAAGAAGAAAATCAATTTTTTGCGGAGAATACATCCTTTCATAGTTTTTTCAATTTTTCACTCATTAAGTACTCAAATTTATTTTATTGTGTTTTATATTTGAACTTATACATACGTTATGGAACAAGTGTGTAGCCACCTATTTTTGTCTAGCTTAATTTGATTACTTAATTATGTTTAGTTCTAATTTAAGGCCGAGTGAATGAAATTTGAATGTAAGATCTTTTCTTTTTTCTTTTTTTCTTTTTTTTTTTGGAAATGTTTTTTAAGTAAAGACGGGTGGAGATTTAGAATCTCCCACGCCTCTTTTGCAGACAAACATGTATTAATGAGTCTGAAAGTATTTTGTCCACACCATTAAAAATAGCATTTAGAGCACGAGAGTTGCTTCAATAACCTCATCTTCAACTTTAGTTCAGTCTTTTTGAGGTTTGAAAGACACATTGTCATCGTTATCAGTAAGTTGAGGATGAGACCATCCTATCACAACATCTTTCCAAATCTTATGATCAATGGACTTAAGAAATGCAATCATTTTGGCTTTCCAATATGAGTAGTTAGTTTCATACAAATAAAGAGGACAAGTAGTTGACCCACCTTCCCTAATCGACTCCATTGAAGACTCAATGTATAACAGTCAACCAATTGAAAAATAGACTATATGCTCCTGGATATGTTCAATCAGAATCAAAGCTAATAACACGGACAATAACTCAAAGCGCAGTAAAAATAAAAAGAACATCAAGAACTCGGTAACCCAGTTCGGAGGATTCCACCTACAACTAGAGGACTAGATGCCCAATTAAGAACGTTAATCCACTATATAACAGGAGTTTCGTAAGGTCACAACCTCTACAATGATAAACTAACTTGCATCAATTGTATCTCAAAAAATCACACAAGAAAGATTTTAGGATCCCCCTAAAATCAAATGTTTATAGTTTATCTTCATACCTCAAGTTTTCAAGCTCCCCCTGAAAACAATCTTTAAGATATTAAATAGGTTAGGCTCCCCCTAACTTATATACCTCTTGTCCTGAACGTTCTTTCTCTGTGTTTTCAGTTAGGCTCCCCCTAACTCATATAACTCTTGTCACCGTCACTCTTCACAAAATCATCAACAGGTTCCCTCGGTAAAGATACTTCTCATATAGATAAGCACTAGACTCCCTTTAACATATGTACTGTTTGATCTCGTAGTGTGAAGTTATCAGCAGGCTCCCCTTAGATAAACACTCTTGATACAAATAGAAGTTAGGCTCTCCCTAACTTACAATCTTGATTCTGTAGTCTTATATAATGTTATCGACATGAAAATCAACACACGATTCCATCCTGAAACCACACACACAATCGTATAGAAAATATTAAATTACAGAACTCATGCCTTCACCGAATCTCTGCCTTCCTCACAACAATTCTGCACACAACACACGCCTTTTCTATAAGTTGATATAGATGTATATTCTACTATAAAGATATATTTGAATATCTTTAACAATAATTCAAATCTTGTGAATATCTTTAAATAAAATAATAGGATTCTCCAAATATATGGCTACAATATCTTAAATATTTTTAAAATCCTTAGAAGATAATTAATATGGATAAAGAAAAATGTTAAGATATTTCTTTTGACATCCCCAAATATAAGGCTAGAATATCTTAACCATTTTTAAAATCCTTAGAAGATAATTAATAAGGATAATACGCTAAGATAATCTAAGAAAAAAAAATGTCTAGCCAATACAAATTTGTTAAACACTCAAGTATATGTACAACATTTGCTTTCCCATAGCTTCAATTATTAGCTATAGTAATAGTTGTCAATTTCTCATTCTTTTACTATTTAAGATTGACTAGCGTACTATTTAAGTAATAGTATAGTGTAGTAATATTTATAAAAAAAAAAAAATACTTATGCGTCTCTTGCCTGTATCCATTCTTTTTTTCTCATCTTTCATCTTTTTCTCTCTATTGTTCTTCCTGTCGTTCTCCCTCGTTTGATGCCTTTAAACGTTGACCTTCTTGTTAAACAAGGAAGCATCACCATGAAAATTCTTCCATATTTAACAAACAAACAGACTAACTTCCACTGTTCATCTCCATTTTATGTCGACACACAAGTGCACTAAGTGGATTGTTAATCTTATATACTTCACCTAGTTCCAATTTTCTTATTTTGATCGAGGAATTAAAGTTCTTTAGAGCAATCAACTCTCCCTTTTTTCTCCAACACTAAAGAGGACAATGCCGTGTTTGTCGATCAACAAAACACAAGATAAAAGAGCATCAATAAACAAGTACAATAAAGCCAAGGGGCTGAACCTCACTTAAGATTAACATCGACACTCCCTGTCCTAACAAATAGGTGATTCTTTCATTACATAGCCCAATAGAAATACAAAAAATCTAAACTAAAGACAAGAAATGAAAGGTAGACACTAACGTAAGAGAAAGAAGGACAACAACGAACCAAAGGAATGTAAGCTTAAATAAGAACTTTGAAATACCCACATTTTCTGTTTTTGAAACTGTGTTGTTCCTTCCATGGAATTTCATCCTTCTAAAAGATGCCAAAAGCATCCTTATTTATATATAAATCCTTAGTGAGAAATGTATAGGGTAGGTAAAGTTTGTCTAAATCCATTTAAGCTCTCCTGATTGGCAAATGAAGCTGAATCCATTTCAACTCCTTAAATGAGTTGAGTGCCCAAGTGCTAAGCACTTTTGCGTTGTTCCATAAGTCGTAAGGTACTAAAATAATAGCCCAACAACTAATGTGATAGAGAAATGCTCCATCAAATCATTATACCATGAGAACTTACATTCAAGAAAATTATGCACAAACAAACATTCAAACATGACGATGAACGCCTGCGTCAATCAGTATCGATTCGAGACCAAAAAATAGCAAAACAAATGCACAAAATATCTAAACGATAGATCATACTTGCAAAAACCTATAACTCTCTTCTTTTAAAGTTGTTAGTAGGACTAGAGATACCCTCATGTCAATCATGTGCGATTTCCACTTATTCTTCAACTCGAAGAAGATTAGACCATTTTCAATTGGGGAGTCAGCATCCTCATGGAGAATTGTTTTTTCGTTTAATATTTATTTTTAGTATTTTTAAATTAAAGATTAGGAAATAAAATCTTCTGTTGACTCAATTTTTATTTCAATCCCGATTGCTTCTAATCCAACATTGGAAGTAATTTAGTTTTGTCCAATAACCGAACACTTTTATGTGAAAATGTTGCATGCTTGTTTCTATCGATAAATTTCATTCCCTACATTTTTACGAATAGTTTATCCATACACTTAAGTTATGAATTTAGCAAATATCTTTATTAGGTTTTAATGCTTTTGTTTACGATTGTTGGCATGATAATTTTTAGAATTCAAATTTGAGGAACGAGCTAAGCCAAGTGCCTTTTACTCAAGATAGAAATCGAAAGAAATATTCTCCATAAAACATCTATTTTTTCCTTATCAAATACCCGTAACGTACACGATTCAAGCTTGTACCATTCTACAACAATCATGAAATACACATTAACTCATCCTTTCGAAACTAAAGGGTCATTCGCCACATTACCAATACCAAATAGAAAGAACATCAGCAAACTGATAAACTAAAGGTAAAGTATATTTGCTCAGTAATACACCAAATATCAAGCATATCGAATATACTCACTGATACACAAAAGAGGATAATTTTAGAGTTATACAATACACTAAAAATCACATTGATGTTTTTTCGAATGTTTTTTACAATTGTATTTAGCCATTGCTAGATTTGCAAGCACCATTATGTTTTTCGTTCACCGGTTGCAGTTTTCCACACACATACACGTGCAAACAAATTCTAGGGAAAATTTTCTATACAAAAATTCGATATTATAATTGTCTATAATTAATGTCAAGTCCATAACGAGTGTAAAAAGTTCTATGTAGTGTTGATTTTGGTAAAGGCTGAACATATTGATTTAAAAAATAAATGTTTTAGAAACAACGCCAGAAGGACTTGCTTACATAAAATTAAAACAATTGAAAAGAGAAATTTTAAAAGACCAACTAAATTTGAACTGAGCTTAACAAAATTGGAAAAAAAATGTTATCCACATCAAATTAACCTACAAAGTTTTCTTTTTTATATTTTAAAACATTGAACAAAATGAGATGCATGTTTCCAATTCAACCGACCAACTTAACGTGATCAGTTACTATTAATTTAATTAATATGATACCTCAAAATATGAATCCATTTTATAAGAGACGAAAGATAAAATCTATACCATAACAAATTTAAGAAATAATTGACACTTTAGCATACCCAAGGAGCGAGAATTAAGTATTGCAAGTAACGTAATGAGTGAAGATATATTTTAGTAAATATGGGTTTATTAAACTAGTCACAAAATACGGGTTTTACTCTGCTAATCCATTCTATCCACGTTCAAAACATCTAATCATACAACTTCTTTGAGTTTGGCATTGACCTAACATGATATTGTGCTAAAAGAATGCTTTAACATGATTTTATAGTGGAGTAAGAGATCACGCGTTCGAACCACCATTACGTCACCAATCCTTTTAAAACAATTTACAATGAAATTTATGGTTGGTCTGTGTTCGAAACAATCAAATACTTAGATTAAGACAGGTGGTTAAATTTGACCAAAAAAGGAGGAGGATTTCTAGAAAGTTTAGGGAAGAGAAGTACTCAAATTAGCAATGCCATCTTTTCAATTGATGAAATATGTCGAACAAACCCGTCAACAATGTGTCTCCAGTGGCTTGTGTGTCATTGACAATACCATATCAACAAAAGAAAACCAACATGGTTGGCTTGCAAATTCAAAATGACAAGGTCAAATAGATAAGTTAGAGCATGTTCGGGAAAATAAAACGTTGTTTGTTACGTACATACTTTTACTTGGGTAGTGACTTATTGTTAGAATAATTTCAATGACTATTTTCCAAATTTAGCAAAAGCAACTTATTGTTGAAAGTTGTGCCAGTAAAAACTCTAGCCATAAGCAAACAAATGTACAAAAATAGATTGGTAAGAACACCCACTTTATACATAAGGATTCCCTATATAAACACGTGGATTCAAACAAATGAATAAACCAAACACATAATTTTTAGATTCAAAGATGTTTAAGCTTCAGTGGCTTGTTCTACCTCTTATTGCCTCTTTAGCTTGCTTATCTTTTTGTACAGGAGGGAATGTCACCTATGACTCAAACGCCATAATTATCAATGGTGAACGACGCATTATCTTATCAGGTTCAATCCACTATCCAAAAAAATGTGGCCCAAGCTTATTAAAAAAGCTAAAGACGGTGGACTAGATTCAATTGAGACGTACATTTTTTGGGATCGCCATGAGCCGCAACGACGAAAATATGATTTCTCTGGAAATCTAGATTTTATCAGATTCTTTCAGCTTGTTAAAGATGCGGGACTTTATGTTGTCATGAGAATTGGTCCTTACGTTTGTGCTGAGTGGAACTATGGAGGCTTTCCACTATGGTTGCACAATATGCCAGGAATCCAACTACGAACTGACAATCAAGTGTACAAGAATGAAATGCAAACATTTACGACAAAAATAGTGAATATGTGCAAACAAGCAAGCCTCTTTGCCTCACAAGGAGGGCCAATAACCTTAGCTCAGATCGAGAATGAGTATGGAAACGTGATGGCGCCTTATGGAAATGCAGGAAAATCATATATCAACTGGAGCGCTCAAATGGCTGAATCTTTGAATGTTGGTGTTCCATGGATCATGTGCCAACAGAATGATGCCCCACAACCTATCATTAATACATGCAATGGATACTATTGTGATAACTTTACCCCTAACAATCCTAATAGCCCAAAAATGTTACCGAAAATTGGGTGGGATGGTTCAAGAAATGGGGCGATAAAGACCCTCATAGAACTGCAGAAGACGTAGCATATTCTGTAGCTAGAATTTTTCAATTTGGTGCCGTATTTAATAATTATTACATGTACCATGGAGGCACCAACTTTGGAAGAACATCGGGCGGCCCATTCATCACTACATCTTATGATTACGACGCACCACTCGACGAATATGGAAACTTGAATCAACCCAAATGGAGGCATCTCAAACAACTCCATGCATCCATCAAATTGGGAGAGAAGATTCTCACAAATGGTACTCGCTCAAACCAAGACTACGGTAGTTCTGTCACTTTAACAAAGTTCTCCAACCCATTAACAGGGGAGAGGTTTTGCTTCTTAAGCAACACAAATGGTAGCAGTGATGCAACCATAGATTTGCAGGCAGATGGAAAATACTTTGTGCCAGCTTGGTCTGTGAGCATTCTTGATGGCTGCAACAAGGAGGTTTACAATACTGCAAAGGTTAATTCTCAAACATCTATTTTTGTGAAGAAGCAAAATGAGAAACAAAATGCGAAACTCTCATGGACTTGGGCTGCGGAGCCCATAAGAGACACACTACAAGGAATGGGTAAATTTAAGGCAAACGCTCTTTTGGAACAAAAAGGCGCTACTGTGGATGCCAGCGACTACTTGTGGTACATGACAAACGTTGAAACCAATGCAACATCTCCTCTTCAAAATGCGACTCTGCAAGTGAACACAAAAGGTCACGTGCTTCATGCTTTTGTAAATAAAAGGTACGTCGGGTCACAATGGAGGAGCGATGGGCAGAGTTTTGTGTTTGAGAAACCTATTGTTCTAAAATCGGAAACAACGTAATAACCCTTTTGAGTGCCACAGTGGGACTGAATAATTACGGTGCATTTTATGACACGGTGCCAACAGGAATTGAGGGAGGTCCTATTCATTTAGTTGGAGATGGAAATGTCACGATTGATTTGTCCTCAAATTTATGGTCTTATAAGGTTGGATTAAATGGAGAAATGAAGAAACTTTACAATCCGAGGTTCTCGCAGAGAACAAAATGGAGAGCATTACATAAAAAATATATTGGAAGACGAATGACATGGTACAAAACAAGCTTCAAAATTTGTTTCGCCAAAGCTTCAACTATTAGCTATAGTAATAGTTGTCAATTTCCCGTTCTTTTACTATTTAAGATCGACGTCGCATAGCTTTTCTCGATTGCATAAGTAATATTTATTGATAAAAATACTTATGCGTCTCTTGCCTGTCTCCCTTCTTTCTTTCTCATCTTTCATCTTCTCCTCTCTATTGTTCTTCCTCGTTTGATGCCTTTAAACGTTGACCTTCCTGTTAAAACACCCTTTCGACATACTTTTAATTTCCATTGTCGGCCCCTTCCCACTCCAATATTATGCCTGCAATGCCACAAAACCACCCAAAATGTAAACCAAACCACGAATGATACAAATATTTTCATTCTTTCGTTGGCATCATGCTTCATCTTTCTCTTTCCCGTTGTTTGAACTCGTCGTTTCATTTCTAACATTACAATCATATAACTTAACCATTGTACTTACTTTTGCGAATACCATGTCAATGTAAATTTTATGCTTTTGTCATCTCTCTTCCATTTTGAAGAAAACAATATAGCATTTGATGGTATGTAGGATTTTATACCTATGGTTGTATGGATTTTTTTTATCTCATTATATACAGTTAAGATTTCTATAGACTTGAGATGACGAAAACGTTGGGCAGGTCAAGGTGTAAGTTAAGTAGTTGTTGCCTCGGAATAAGTGATTGTAATGTGTACTAAATCAAAACACAACGTGTGGCAAGTGTATACAACACAATTTTAAAGCAGGCAATGAGTGAATTATCTTTTTCTCCAAGGAGCAGTGAGATCTCCTACTAGACTACCATAGACTTGAGCGAATTCAGAATCACATAGTTAAAATGCTCGTAATGGTATTTTACTCTATTCCAATGGAGAAAACAATAGAAGACAAAAAAAAAAAAAAAAAAAAAGAGGGGTTGTGAGGTATCCAAAGAATGAGATAAAGAAATGAGCTGACAAGTTTAAAAAGGCAGGTTCGAATTAGGAAATTTTGATGCGTTCTTTAGTGAAATGTCGAGCATTCAACCTCAGTTCCTCAAACAAGGAAGCATCACCATGAAAATTCTTTCATATTTAACAAACAAACAGACTAACTTCCACTGTTCATTTCCATTTTATGTTGACGCACAAGTGCACTAAGTGGATTGTTAATCTTATATACTTCACCTAGTTGCAAGTTTCTGATTTTGATCGAGGAATTAAAGTTCTTTGAAGCAATCAACTCTCCGTTTTTTCTCCAACACTAAAGAGGACAATGTCGTGTGTGTTGATTAATGAAACACAAGATAAAAGAGCATCAATAAACAAGTACAATAAAGCCAAGGGGCTGAACCTCACTTAAGATTAACATCGACACTCCCTGTCCTAACAAATAGGTGATTCTTTCATTACATAGCCCAATAGAAATACAAAAAATCTAAACTAAAGACAAGAAATGAAAGGTAGACACTAACGTAAGAGAAAGAAGGACAACAACGAACCAAAGGAATGTAAGCTTAAATAAGAACTTTGAAATACCCACATTTTCTGTTTTTGAAACCGTGTTGTTCCTTCCATGGAATTTCATCCTCCTAAAAGATGCCAACATCATCCTTATATATCAAGCCTTGGTGAGAAATGTATAGGGTAGGTAAAGTTTGTCTGAATCCATTTAAGCTCTCTTGATTGGCAAATGGAGCTGAATCCATTTCAACTCCTTAAATGAGTTGAGTACCCAAGTGCTAAGCATTTTTGCGCTGTTCCATAAGTGGTAAGGTACTAAAATAATAGCCCAACAATTAATGTGATAGAGAAATGCTCCATCAAATCGTTACACATTGGAAATTACATTCAAGAAAATTCTGCACAAACAAACATTCAAACATGACGATGAATGCTTGCGTCAATCAATATCGATTTGCCATCGAAAAATAGCAAATCAAAAAATGCTCAAAATATCTAAACGATAGATTATGCTTGCAAGATTTTGTATAGAGGATAAAACATATAACTCATGGAGAATTGTTTTTTCGTTCAATACAGCATCCTCATGGAGAATTGTTTTTTCGTTCAATATTTATTTTTAGTATTTTTAAATTAAAGATTCGGAAATAATATCTTTTGTTGACTCCATTTTTATTTCAATCTCGATTGCTTGTAATCCATCATTGGAAGTAATTTAGTTTTGTCAAATAATCGAACACTTATATGTGCAAATGTTGCATGCTTGTTTCTATCGATAAATTTTATTCCCTACATTTTTACTATAAACTTTTGATAACTTCTTAAAATCGAATCTTACAACTATAAAATAGCTTATTCATACACTTAAGTTATGAATTTAGCAAATATCGATATTAGGCTTTAATGTTTTTGTTTACGAATGTTGGCAGGATAATTTTTATAATTCAAATTTGAGGAACGAGCTAAGCCAAGTGCCTTTTACTCAAGATAGAAATCGAAAGAAACATTCTCTAGAAAATGTCTATTTTTTCCTCATCAAATACCCCTAACGTACACGATTCAAGCTTGTACCATTCTACAACAATCATGAAATACACATTAACTCATCCTTTTGAAACTAAAGGGTTATTCGCCACATTACCAATACCAAATAGAAAGAACATTAGCAAACTGATACACTAAAGGTAAACTAAAGAGAAGAAATGAAAGGTAGACACTAATGTAAGAGCAAGAAGAACAACAACAAACCGAAGGAATGTAAGCTTCAATAAGAACTCTGAAATACCCACATTTTCTGTTTTTGAAACTGTGTTGTTCCTTCCATGGAATTTCATCCTCCTAAAAGATGCTAGAAGCATCCATATATATCAATCCTTGGTGAGAAATGTACAGGGTAGGTAAAGTTTGTCTAAATCTATTTTAGCTCTTCTGATTGGGAAATGGAGCTGAATCCATTTCAACTCCTTAAATGAGTTGAATGCCCAAGCTCTCCACTCGATCTTGTTCCCAAAATGATAGGCTTATTGAGTCGAAAAACTAGCCACTCTCACCCATACAAGTTAAAGGACAATTCCTTGTGAACAGAAGTTCATAATACACTCAGGATTAAGACTAAGTTGCCTTGGTCATTCTAATTGAAATAGAAACTAACTAGTCAACGGGGTTACATCTAGTGGTTACTATTTCGTGGGTCATTCTTATGCAAGTTCATTGTATATGATACTTTTACACGCGTGTCACCTACACGAACACATTGGATCATTGTGTTTGTATCAAATACAAAGTGAGCCAGTATCCATAGTGTTACCAAGATAAGGTATCCAACCTTATCCTTCTACTATAAACTCTTTAAGCTTTATCTCGAACATTAATCATTGTATGTCTTCACATACTATTCAATACTCATAAAACAACTTAGGATGTTAGTTTATTGGATTTGGATTAATTAGACAAAAAATAATCAATAACTATTTATTGAATATGAAATAATAACTCTTTATTAATAACAGTCAACGGTTTACATTTACTATCTACAGTTTTAGGACATAAAATCCAAAAAACTCCTACTTGGACTAAAACTCTAATCTAGTGTGGTAGTCTATGAGATGTACAAAATAAAGTAATCCACAAATATCGAAAATGGTAAATGTACAAGTATATTACATAAAACGTATATATACAAATACAATAAACTAGGACATCATACCCATTACACATCTCCCATTTACCCTAGATTACCCAATATACATATTTCGTAGACCTAGACTCTCTAGATGACCCTAAAACACTTTAGCTATGAGAGTCTTTGTAAATGGATCAACAATGTTGTGCTTCGAAGCGATCTTGGTGACTATCACACCCCCTTGTTGCACAATTTCCCGTATCAAATGGTACTTTCACTCTATGTGTTTTTATCGTTTGTGGCTGCGAGGCTCTTTAGAACTGGCTACTGTCCCACTATTGTCACAGTACAGTGTGATGGACAGTTTCATGTTTGGAACAACTTTCAAATCATTTAGGAACTTCCTGAGCCAAACTGCTTCTTTTGCTGCTTTGCAAGCAGCGACGTATTCAGCCTCCATAGTGGAGTCTGCTATGCATCCTTGCTTGATGCTACACCACACTACAGCTCCCTCATCCAGGATGAACACTGGTCTTGATTTGGATTTCCTAGAATCCTTGTCAGTTTGGAAATCAGAGTTAGTGTATCCTGTAAGAATCAAATTCTTAGCACCAAACACAAGCATGTAGTCCCTCGTTCTCCTTAGATACTTGAGGATAATTTTAACCGTCGTTCAGTGGTCTAACCCTGAATTGCACTGGTACCTACTGACTATTCCCACAGCATAACAAATGTCTGGCCAGTGCAGAGCATAACATACATTAAGCTGCCCACAACTGAGGCATAGGGAATACGTCTCATATCCTCAACTTCTTGAGGTGTCTTAGTAGACTGTTCCTTAGATAAATGAACCCCATGCCTGAAAGGTAATAAATCATTTTTAGGGTTCTGCATTGAATATCGGATCAACACTTTGTCGATATAAGTTGCTTGAGACAGTGCTAGTAATTTGTTCTTACGATCCCTAATGATTTGGATCCCAAGAATAAATTGTGCCTCTCCCAAATCATTTATTTGGGATTGGGTTGCTAGCCAGGTTTTAACGTTAGTTAGATATCCTACATCATTCCCAATGAAAAGAATATCATCCACATAAAGTACTAAGAAAGCTACTTTACCTTTATTGATTTTCTTCTATACACAAGGCTCATCAACGTTTTGGTAAAAATCATAAGGTTTGATCGCAGTATCAAATCTAATGTTCCAAGATCTGGATGCTTGCAAACTTTTTGCTCCTGACCTTGAGTTATAAACCCCTCGGGCTGAGACATAAAGATACTCTCATCAAGATTGTCATTCAGAAAAGTAGTCTTGACATCCATTTTCCATATTTCATAATCATAAAATGTGGCTATGGACAAGAGAATGCTTATAGGCTTTAACATAGCAACAAGGGAAAACATTTCCTTATAGTCAACCCCTTCTCGTCGGGTATAACCTTTTGCTACAAGTCTAGCTTTGAAGGTCTGTACTTTCCCAGCTGAGTCTCTCTTTCTCTTATAGATCCATTTGCACCCTATGTGTTTCACCCCTTCAGGTAGATCTACAAGCTCCCACACTAAATTGAAGTACATTGACTCCATTTCAAGGTCCATGGCTTTGACCCACTGGTCCTTATCTACATCATTTATTGCCTGTTTAAAGGACAATGGATCATCTATGTCATCATCTAGTATGATAACCTGAGTTTCAGTTAAATCCAAGTAATGGTTAGGTTATGATACAATCCTTCCACTGCGTTGAGGCATTCTCAACGATTGAGAAGGATGAGATTGACCTAATGTGTTGGTTTCATTAATTTTTGATGAGGGACCAACTTCATCAACAACTCTTGTTGATTCATCAGTAGCTTCATTAAATACTAATTTGCTACGTGGTTTATGATCTCTCATGTGGTCTTCTTTCAAGAAAGTGGCATTTGTTGATACAAATACTCTGTTTTCTTGTGGATCATAGGTCATCTCTCATTTCTTTAGGGTAACCAACAAATTGGCATAACCTTGAACGAGGTTCCAACTTCTTGGAATTTGTCACTAACACATGTGCTCGACAATCCCAAATTTTGAAGTGACTTAAACTAGGTTTGCGTCCTCTTCATAACTCGAAAGGTGTTTTAGAAACACTTCTTGAAGGAACGTTGTTCAAGATATGTACTGCAGACTCTACTGCATACCCCCAAAACGAGCTAGGCAATTGAGCATAACTCATCATGGAACGAACCATGTCTAATAGGGTTCTATTTCTCCTTTCTAATACACCATTTTGTTGAGGTGTACCAGGTGCTGAAAGTTGGAATTGGATTTCATGTTCTATCATATAGTCTTGGAATCTCAAGTCCATGTACTCTCCACCTCGATCAGATCGAAGTATTTTAATCCTTTTACCTAATAGATTTTCAACTTCAGTCTTATACTCCTTGAACTTTTCAAGAGCTTCGGACTTATGTTCCATTAGGTATAAATAACCATACCTTGAATAATCATCTATAAAATAGATGAAGTATTCAAAACATCATCGAGTTTTTACATTCATCGGACCACAGAGGTCTGAATGTACAAGTTCTAGGAGATCTTTGGCTCTATAACCTTTTCCAGTAAAAGGTCTTTTAGTCATTTTTCTTTCAAGACAAGATTCACATGGATGTAATGAATCATCTTCTAACTCATTTAGAAGTCTATCTTTATAAATCTCCTGATCCTATCGAGATTAATGTGACCAAATCTTAAATGTCAAAGATATGTGTTGTTGTTTGGAGAATTTCCTTGCCTTTTTTTTTTAGTATTAACAACATTTCATGATTTAAAATTGCTTTCGCTTCGTTTGGTCGTAATACATACAAGTTGTTTTACAATTTAGCTGAACAAATATGCACACCATTTTTCAAAATGAACACTTCATTAACAGAAAAAGAGATAGAATATGATTGTTCAAGAAGACAAGAAATAGATACAAGATTTCTTTTAATCTTAGGAACTATATACAAATTTTCTAAGATTAAGTATCTACTTCTGAAAAAAAAAAACTTGGCGTCTCCCACTGCACGAGCTGAAATGACATCTTCCATTCCAACTTTGAACGTCATTTCACCCTCCTCGAGCTGCTGGAAGGAACTAGTTTCCTGTAAAGAAGAACAAACATGATTAGTGGCTCCTGAATCTAGTATCCAGACATTTTGGTCATTTTTCAGTAAACAAGTTTCTAAAACAAGTAAATCATATTTACCTTCCTTTTCCTTCTTCTTCTCAGCAAGATATTTAAGACAGTTCCTCTTCCAACGTCAATCTACATTGCACTGGAAGCATTTTTCCTTGGGAGCTACCTTAGCCTTCCCTTTGCCCTTGGCAGCAGTAGGACCTTTCCCCTTTCCTTCTTTCTTCTGCTGGATTTTTTTGGTCCTAGAAGTTGAAGGTGCAGACTTGATTCCAGAGGATGAACCCTTCTTAAACCTCTTGGAATGGACAACATTTGCCTCTCCTTCCTTTTGTCCCTTATTTTTCATAAGAGACTGAAAGATCTGCAGTTCATTAAGGAGGGAAGTCAGGTTGTTCTCTATCTTGTTAACTACCGCATTGTTGCAAAATTGATGAAAGCTTTTCGAAAGAGATTCCATGATAAAGGACACTTGACTTTGCTCGTCAATGACCGTTCCATTTATCTCTGCCACGTTAAAGTGGACCATCATGTCGAGAACATGTTCTCTAACAAAGTGACCCTCTGTCATACGGGCATTGTAAACGTATTTAATGGCTTCGTGACGGATTTGAAAGGATGGTTGTCCAAACATTTTCTGAAGAGAATCCATGATCTGACCATGAACTCATGCTTCTTGCTCAGTACGTCAGACATACTGGCAAGAATATAGACGCGGTCCTTCTCATTAGCCTTTGTCTAGCGGTCACATGCATCCCTGACAGTCTGGGATGCATTTCGAGCAGGGAAAGGAGGACACTTCTTCATTAAGACGAAGCGTAGATCATCAATAACAAGAATCATATTCAAGTTAGATTTTCACGTCGCATAGTTTTCACCGGTTAACTTTTCATTCTTGAGCAGTTGAATTATAGAGGAAGACATACTGAAAATAATTAACAAAAAATTGACCGTATTAGTTATCTTTGTTTTAACCCATTAACACAAAATAATCCAATCAATTCAGTAAAAAACATACAATCACAGAATCCTAATCAAAGAAATGATTTAATTTTTGCAAAGATACTTCAGAAGTTTAGAACAACAATCACCGAAGGGTAATCAACTACTCCTCTCCTGAATTGAGACAATCTCAACTAATTACTAATATCAGAATAAGTCTTAGTTCTATAGATTTTAGTTACCGTTGTTCGGTCAAGAATTCATTAACAAACTTAATTAATCCCGTAAATGTGACCTTTCCATTTTCATATTCTAGAGTTACGCTTCAACAGGCTTCTGTTATGAAAGACAAATGTTGAAGATTAACCTAAGAAATCCTATCCATTTCTGGAGTTTGCGGTGTTCCAACTTCTATGATTAGGCCCTCCAAAGGGATGGTCGCTCTAGGACGACACGTGCAGATCATAGAAGCCTCACGGTACAACCTAATGGAGGAGACCGTAGGATACGTTAACACGCGTTCTTCTCCCACTTACTATGAACATTTTCTCTATTCACCTTGTTATTGATCCATACAAACATTTTTCGAAGGGAGGCTGTGCCCAGGGCGACACGAAGCCGAGTATGAATCTCACGTGTGAACTCTTAGGGACATAAGAGTAAAAATTGATATATCTTATATACCATTTTTCTCCCACTAAAATGTTCTAATATTTTAGGATTTGTTGTACTTAGCTAAATTCTGGCTAAATGAATCTTCCTAAGTCTATTCATTTTATAACTCTTGTAATAAAACTTTACTCTAAAGTGTCTAGGTGCATTAAACCATTTAACTTACCTAGTGACTTGTTATGCTAATAGGAATAAAGTTAATTCAATGCCGGTTCCAGGTCAGTTCCCAGGTAGGAGATGTTTCGTAAACCGTCAACTTAAATACCCCCAACCTTAGACAGAACTTCACTGGTGGAGTTCGTTTATAACTTTAAATCCTATTTGTCCTATTTAGTTTCATTAAACTAAACTATGAGGAATTAATGTGATCTTAGGTCTATTTAATTTTAAACCATTAAAAAAAATATCTTAAGATCCTATGTTTGCATTTGACGTTTATTATAGGTTGACGGTTTCTAATTATCAAATTTTATAACTTTTATAAAATTAATTAATTAGCCCTATAATCATGCATATTATAATTTAATTAAAAAATATTGCATGCAAATCATAATATTTAATATAACTCTTATATTATACTATGGATGTATCACGCTTAACGCATATTGATTTTCATTTTAATTAATATAACACTTTATATTAAAAAATTTATGAAAAACAATAAAGCATATTCATGACATTAATAAAATATAACAAATTATATTTACCTAATTAATTTCATGCATCATACATATTCAATTTCATATATTTAATATATCAACATACATTAAATAACTCATGAAATTATTTATCATGCATTACTACCATACATTATAACAATTATAATATATAAAAATGCATGAACATGCTTAACTTATGGTGGAATTTATCTAAATGACATCCATAAAACATTTAAACAACAATTGAACCTGTAAATTTTTGGCCGCTGGGATAAAATAAAGCAAAAAATTTCAATAATTTAACTAATTTAATCCTAAAACAGCTTCCAAAGCTTCAAATTCGATCCAAAAAACTTCAACTAGTCCACAAAATGACAAACTGGCCCAAAACCACTGAATAGGCCCAAAATTGAGCCCGAGTCGTCTCCAGCTGCACCCAAGCCGTTGCCAGCCTTCTGAGCCATCCAAGCCTCGCTCGAGCTGTTTGAGTCGCATCCGAGTCGTTCGAGCCGCACCTGCAGACCTCTACTGACGTCAGCCCTTCTTCAACCTTGCAGCAACTTTTTTGTTTTTGGATTTTCCTTTGTACAGTGATGAAAAGTGTCGTAAGTTTGTCTTCGGTGATCCGTTTTGCACGAAAGTGGTACTGTTTTTCTCAAAAAAATATCACGAATCCAAATATGGAATAAAATTTACAAGATTTACAGAAAAGAATGCCAAAAAACACAAGGACTTTTACACATGATCATATCATAAACTGTAAATCTATGGCCAAAATTACAGAAAACCATTCAATTGCAAATTTACATTCATAATGTAGTACCCACCATAAAAACAATGCAAATTTAAAAATTTCTAATTAAAAATTGAAATGACTCTGATACCAATTGATGAAATAAAAACTCATCACAACGAAGAATTACAGGACCATTCACAATTTTAATTTGGAAAAAATTAAAATATTAATACATTGGAAAAAAAATTACAGAAACAATTTAAGCTAAGCATGATATTTATAAACAAAACTACAGAAAACAAAAAAACTCACCCTCGTTGAAGACTTTGAATTTTACCAAACTCCAAAGTGTTGTGACCACCACTAGGAACCTCTCCTATTCTCTGAGTAATTAACGTTGAATGATTGTAGGAACTAACATGGTTTTACTTTGGGAAGTTTTTGGAGAAAATATTGAGAGAGTTTTTTTGTCTATGCAGACCTTTTGCAATTCAGATGTAGGGTTTTAAGCGCAGTAACAAAACTGTTCTGTTCTTCCCCTTCTTCAAAATAAAGAAAGGGAGGTTAGAGAAAAATTTGAGAAAACATGGGAGCATTTCACGTTTAAAAAAAAAACTCCCACAAGGGAGTTATTTAATTTTAAATTAAATTAAATTAATTAATTAACAAATTAATTAATTAAATTAAATTAAAATTAATTAAATCATATTTAATCAATATTTCATTTAAATCATATTTAAATGAATATCTCTCATATAACCTATAGTTTTAATTTAATTAATTTACTTTAATTAAATCTCATTAAACTAAACTATTAATTAATTCTCTAATTAATTAATTTCTAAATTAAATATCTAATATTTAATTAAATCCATATTTGAATCACATTCAAATATTAAATCCTCTCATAATCTTAGTTTTAATGTGTCTCATATACGCATTAATTTTAATCTATAGTTTTAATATGAATGTGATTCACATTAAATCAATATTTGAACTCATTCAAATTTTTTATTTTCTCATTAATTAATTTTGAATCACATCCAAAATTAAAATTTATATTATAAAGTTTAATTAAAAAAAATAAACTTTAAATTATAATGTATCACCATACATTATATTAATTCATTTAGTCAATTTGAACATTTCAAATTATATCAAAGATATTTTAACCTCATTACCCTTTACGAGCTAGGAAGGGGAGCTCATGAACCTACAGATCTGAAGCTATAACGATATGAGATTAATTGGCTAAACTCATTAACCACATTAATCAATATTCGTTAACTGTGTGTACACTCCACTAAAGATTCACAACTGAACTCTTCTCACTTTAAATATATTTTTGTGTCCACGGATAGAGACCAATAACAGTAAGTTAGTCCTTCAGAAATGTTCGTAACTCCAGCTGGATCAAATTACCGTTTTACCCTGGATTACTTCTTACTCCTTAAATACCAGTGCTCCTTTAATGAACAACCTATTTGTGGTCCAACCAATAAGTAGAAATTCCTCTCGTGCCATATAGAGGGTAGGACTCTTTGTTCAAGTCCTGAAGACACCAATTAAGGAAACACTCATCTACTTACCCTAAAGTCGGGAAGGAGTGAATTTCATCTTGTGTGATTATGTTTTTCAGCTCTTCACTCGGTCTTGTTTCCAAAATGGTAGGCTTATTGAATCGGCAAACTGGCCACTCTCACCCATACAAATCAAAGGACAATTCCTCGTGAACTGGAGTTCATAATACACTCAGGATTAAGACTAAGTTGTCTAGGTCATCCTTTTTGAAATAGAAACCAACTAGTCAACAAGGTTATATTTAGTGGTTACTATTTCGTGGTCCAGTCTTATGCAAACTCATTGTATAGGATATCCCCACACGCGTGTCACCTACACGAACACATTGGATCATTGTGTTTGTATCAAATAAAAAGTGGGTCGGATCCATAGTGTTACCAAGATAAGGTACCCAACCTTATCCTTATACTATAGACCCTTTAGGTTGTATCTCGAACATTGATCCATGTATGTCTCCACATACTGTTCAAGACTCATAAAACAACTTAGGATGTTAGTTTATTGGATTTGGGTTAATTAGACAAAAAATAATCAATAACTATTTATTGAATATGAAATAATAAGTCTTTATTAATAACAGTCACGGTTTACATTTACTATCTACGAGTTTTAGGACATAAAACCTGACAAACTCCCACCTTGTATTTATCACGTTTAAAAAAAATTAGGAAATTTTAAAACTTGTGCCAAGAGGAAAAGAGAAAGAAGAAAAAAAATTGAAATTTGTTTTAAATTCTTCTTTAACTTTCTCCAATTGGATGGAAGAACGGTGAGAATTATCTACAATTAAGTGTAGTAGGCCAATTGAGGGAAGTGGAGAAAACTGAAAGGGTGAAAAAAATTATGGGCATAAACTGATAGTTCAAACAGTGAGAAAAAGTGGTGAAATTGAGCTCAATTCTTGACTAAACTAAGTGACATTTGTGTCTAAATTGTGTAGAAAAGAGAGAGGAAGCTAAAAGACAGCTCAATTTTAAGAAATTTGGTCAAGAAAACCAAGAAAATCGAGGGAGAAATTCGTCGAAGTTGAAAATTTACGGGTTTGGACAATTGAAGTTTTTGAAGAAATTGAAGGGGTTAGAGTTAAAATTGGAGCTTCAAATTTTGTGGTAAGATCAATAAAAAGCCCATCTTTGATTTTGTAACAATTAATTTTCAGCCTGGAACTGACGAATTTAAAGTTTGAAAATAGAGCAACAATATTTTCAACTTGAATTCTCGCAGATTGTGAGCAAATTGGATGGCCAAATCTTGAGGTAATGTAGTTTAAGTTAAGAGTAATTGATTGGTAATAGTTAGAAGGTCCAATTTTGGTTAGAAAAAGAGAATTTTATCACCGGAGTGTCATCGGAGTTGTGGTCGGAAACTAGGCTTAAGATTGGGGAAAAATGGGAGGTTGAAGATGATATTTTGATTCCGACCGTCATTAAAAGCCGGTCATGGAAAGTATGTCATAGTTTGCCCGTCATAAAGACCCAAAGACAAAGTGCATATTTTCCTTAGCCCGAATAGGACAATTATTGTTAAATGCCCATTTTACCCTTTATTAAGAAGCAAATTAAGGGGTATTTAAGAAATTTAACCAAAGAACGGGTTTTAATTATCGCTTGGTTTAATTCGTCGGTTTTGGATAATTTTAGAAAATTTGACTAGTGGAGAAATTTACGAATCGAGAACGTTCCATCAAGTTTGTGAGTGACTTATAATTTTAAATTATGAGTTTAAAGCATGTATGGTTTGAATTTCTTTAAAGTATTTTCGAGTTTACACATTTTACGAGGTAAAGTTCTTAAGCAAAATGTAATGAATGTTTATGATCTTTCATGCTAAAATTGTGTTATATAAAAGATTTGATGCATGATTTATGATTTTTACATATGCTAGTAAGCTTGATTTATCAGCTTTGTTTAAGCTTGATTTGATCTCCAGAAAAGAGTTCTGGAACTATTCCATGCTCTTTTTGACCATTAAATGACTTCTTTTGACGTTGTATGGATGATTGCGTGCTAGAAATATTTGATGTCCAATGCATGTCATTTTCTTCTCATACTTTAATTGTATAGAAGTCTTATTATATTCACAAATTGGACATGCCTTCTACCCTTTTACACTACATCCACTAAGATTTTCATATGCGGAGAAGTCGTTTATCGTCCATAACAAAATAGCCCTTCAGTTGAATAGTTCATCTTCATTGGCATCATAATATTCAACATCACTTTCCCATAAGATTTTTAAATCATCAATAAGTGGTGCTAAATATGTGCTGATGTAATCCTCTGGTTTCTTTGGACCTGATATCAACATTGATGACATCATAAACTTTCTTTTCATAAACAACCATGAGTGAAGATTATAACTAACTATCAATACGGGGCAACAACTATATTTAGAGCTCATTCGTGTGGGTTTATTCCATCAGCTGACAATGCTAAACAGAGATTTCTAAGTTCAGAACCAAAGTCTGGTCACTTTAAATCTACTATTTTTCAAGTCGGAGAGTCTGCAGGATGTCATAAATTACTATTGTAACGCTCCAGATTTTTTGACCTTAACCCGAGGTCGTTACTTAAACAAAAACTCATGATCTTAACAAAAATACAGCGGAAGCATTTTTTCACATGTAACAACATCAATACAAAGACTGCAGCGGAAGCATTTGTCAATAAAGTCCCCAAACATGGTCACTGGTCCTTTCTGTCTGTCGTCGGTTTCCTCATACTTACCTGAAAAATATACATGAAAATGGTGAGTATAAAAATACTCAGTAAAGAATCCACTACTGGGCCCACTAGGTCAACTGTTAACTTTCTATTAAACTGCACTTTACAATCTTAGTCTCAAAAGCAGCTAACGTTCCACCTACCGAGTACAATATGGCTGATAGATAAACGTTCCACCTACCGAGTACAACATGGCTGATAGATAAAGTTAACAGCTACCATATTCCCAAAACATGCAACCTTAGTCCAAATCATTCATAGGCACACAAATGAAATTTAATACAGAAATGAGAACCATAAACACCTCACACCTTTATCCTATTTTACAGTTTTTCCATAGCAAACCATAAGGACATATCACCACACAACCCCGTTGGTTTGTCCACAGCAATCTGTCCTAACAGATAAACACATAGTCATTCAGTTCATCTTAATATAGATAACTCATCACCAATAGCTAACTCGGAAGTTAGTCCATTTAGTTAACTCAACCCATAACCATATCCAGTAGTTAACTAAACCATTTAGTTAACTCACCATACAATTCAGTATCAAGCACTTCATTACCTAACCAAACAGGTCATGTCAGAAACTGTAATCAATTAAATCAAGACCAAAACATTGTGATCACAATAACCAAACATATCTCATGTAGAAGTTAAGACAGGTAAATAGTAAAACGAATCATGCATAATCCACACAAAAATACAATCCAAATATAAACCCGAACTTAACACCATAAAGCAGGCATCCTAACCATCTCCCACACCTTATATGCCAAAGGCGTGAATTCGGTAGAAGTATTCCTTACCCATCCAATTTTAATTAATAATTTCTCAAAAATTATTAATTAAAATAATTCAAATTCGTTACCTAATCAGTTGATTTATTTATCACATAAAGCAACTCAAATGTCACATAAATAATTTCATAAGTCTCCCTATTACTTATCGAGAAACCAGTAGTAAGTCCTTTACACATCCAAGTTTAATTAATAATTTTCCATAAAAATGATTAATTAAAATAACTTAAACCCGTTACCTAATCAGTCGATTCATTTATTACATAATCCCACAACTCAGATGTCACATAAATAATTTAGTAAGTATCTCTAATACTTGTCGTGGAATCAGTAGTAAGTCCCTTACCGCAAAGTGTCGTCAATACTTTTGCTTGAGTTTCTCCCTCAAATTGATCCTATACATAAAATATTTAATTAATAATTTT
>JBBPDJ010000002.1:10150732-10181503 GCA_037974625.1 Cucumis cinereus | reverse complement strand
TGGGTTGCATTACATGCAATATTCAAATTATGATTAGTTTTTCTTAAAATATATTTAAAGTGGTGGAACCTATTAGATTCGCAAAAATATAATTTTTTGGGTTGCATTACATGCAATATTCAAATTATGATTAGTTTTTCTTAAAATATATTTAAAGTGGTGGAACCTATTAGAAACATAATACATAATACAAAAACTATGATAAAATTTAAACTTAAAGTCTCATTTAATAACTGTTTAGTTTTTTATTTTTTATTTATATTTAAAATATAAGTTTTCAAACCCCCTCTTCTACTTATTGATTTATTTGATAGGTTAACTACTTTTACGAGTATCTTGAAAAACACTGGTAGAAAGTTGGCCGCCTCTTTTGGGTCGTGATCCGATTTTTCTTTGAAAAAAAAGAAATTTTATGGAAAACAAAAACAAATTATTTTTCTCTATATTAGAAAACATATTTGGTTCCAATTTAAAATTAATCTAAATTAATTTCGAAGTTCAAGGTGAGGCCAAACTTATAGTTAATCTAAATTAATATGCATGGTATAATTCAAACGAAAAATTAAGGCCACTTTTATTATATTAATGATTATGCTTTACGTTTCGAAAAGAGACCTTTGTAAATATAACAAAATAAACAAAAATATTTATAAAAATATAACAAAATTTCAAATTTATATAGATACGGATAGACTCGGTGATATTGATAGACACTAATTGAAGTCTATCAATGTCTATCATTGATAAAATCTTAAATTTTGACATATTTTATTATTTACAATAATTTTTCTTTTAAAATTTGATTTATTTGTTTTTAAGTTATTTAAAAGCTAAACACTAAAAAGATGTGGGGTAATTGTTTTTCGTTTTCTGTTTTTTTTTTAATGGAAACAAAAATATGTTGGAACATTTTTTATATTTTTTTCAAAGAACAGACTTCTTTTACTTTTTTTAGTTTTATACTTTTATTAAACTGAAACTAACCTAATTTTTCAATAATATTTTGATAACAAAATTTGATATATCTATAAAATATAAAATAGTTCCTTTTGAATCCAAAAAATTAAAATAATTAATCTAAACACGATTAATTTACATTGTTCCTCAAAACAATATTGTTTTAATTTACATTGTTTTCCATTCCATTTCATATAAAAAGTAAAAAATTATTACCTTAAAATGGCACTGAAAAAAAGTAAAAAAACTAAATCTATATTGCATGAGATTTGAACATACAAGCTCAAAATTTAAAAGATAGGCATATTAGATTTTAGGGTTTACCACTAGACCACCATTAAAATTTTGAAAAATAATCGACAACTCCTAAGAAAAACAAACGTACAAAAAAAATTGTAAAATCCAGAAATTGAGCTAAAAAATACTTTTTTTTTTTTTTCATTCAAAATTCCATCACAGTTTTAAAAACGTCTTTAGAATCGTAAGAAGAAAAAAAAAGAATCAATTGGATATCAGTTATAAGTACTTTGAAAAAAATGTAGAATCCAAAAACAAAAATTCAATTGGTTATTGAAAAGCTGTAAGATTAGATAACGAACCATGAAAGTAGTTCCAATAGATAATAGAACCAACTTTTCCCCAATCACCCTCATGCAGTTCACAGCTTTGAACTTTGTCTCCAGAAGCTTTAGAAACATGGTGTAATCTCTTTTGGAGCAGTTCATGAAATTTTGAAGCTTGTGCCTCAATTTCTACATCAGCTTCCAATTTCCCACGGAGAGACATTGTTATACTTCAAGTGTTTAAAAGATAATGTTTTATTTAGTGAGGATATATGAAACCTAGCTTTCACTCATATAACTTATATATAGTGTTAAAAAATCCGGCAGGCAGGAGAACATACATATCAGTCTTCGTGTCACAAAATGGTTAAATTTGTAATTCGTAAAAGAATGTAACTTGCAAAATGGAAAGATGTGTGCATCAATGTAGAGCTCGCTACACAGGCTTTGATGCAAGTTAGATTATTTGTATATCAAATAGAGAGTTTGAGTACTAGTGGCAGGAAATCACCAAATAAAAAATACAAAGAACATAATATAAAAAGTATATGTGTCTGAATATTTAAGAGAGACTAATTTTATTAGAGAGATGTTACATAATACAAAATAATGCCGCCTCTAGGGTTAGAAAGTTTATGTAGTGCACCCCTCTAAACTCTACAGTCCTAATCTCCTAAATAAACCATGAGTAGTTTCATATATGAATTTTAAATAGGTTCAGAGGCGTTGCCCCCAAACCCCAACCAGTGTGTGTCGCCCTAGACCTCGACTTGGTAACTGGTAAACGAGACTCCCGTACTTGGTTATTCAAAGCGTCATATAACAAATTTAAGGCATTCCAATAATTAGAATGTCTTTACTTCTTTACGAGGCACACCTTGCCATGGCTTTGGCCAAAGTCGAGCCACTGACGTAGGCCAAGTCCAAGCCATACCCCTTTGTATATATAATTTTGTCACAAGTTGAGACTTTTGAGTCGAATCTAGTTATCTTTTTTAACTTTGTAATTGTTTCTGTTTTTACTTGATGTCGATTATGTCATTTGGTAAAAAATTACCCATAACAATATATCGAGGATAAATTCAAACGTTTCATGTCTTGGTCATGAATATATGTTTTAACATGTTGAACTGTGTTTAGATTGACACAATAGTTTCATATTTTCTATCATTGTGCTTCCTCATTATAATTAACTAATTGAACGTCATCTGATAACCATTTAATTCTTGATTTTTGTTTATGTAAATTAAATTTATAAATACTACTCTTACCCATAAATTTATTGGTTTCCTATTGTATTGAACAGTGAATCACAAATAATTCATGTGAGGTAAAGAATCTGTATTAGATATACGTAGCAGATATCGATACTTTCATATACTTCTCATATACGTATCTGACAAACAATTTGATATATCTTTTTTTATGTTGATGTATTTGACACGTGGTTTGACAAATCTATCTTAATTTCATGTTGACATATCTAACATGCAAGTTGATGTATCTGTTTTGATGTTGACCTTTTTCTAAAGAAAAAAATGATAAACAAAACATCTAATATTTTCAAACTCAAAATTAAACAACTTAGTTAAAATGGTCATTCTCCTCCAAAACTAAAAGAAAAATAAATAAATAAAAGACCAAATCTTAGAATCATCTAATCGTCATCATCACATTTGAATCTCCGCAAAGTATGGTTTAATATAACCCTCTTAAATATATTCAACAATTTAACGAAGAAGTTTTTCGTTTATCTTCATATTTTTCCTCTATTCTTTCTTTTTCTCTTATCAATTTGTGTCTCTTTTTTATTCCATTCTATTGATTATTATACTTCAATATTTTTATCATAAGTACTTAAGTGTTTGTATCATATTTCATATCATTGTCATTAATTTAACATTTTATGAATTTTCATAGATTTAATGAATTATATTTAGTATCTTTATGTTAAATTTATATATATCTGAGATTTTTAAAGAAAAAAACATATCTTCAAATATATTAGTATCCTAAGTTTTAAAATTGACGTATTGTCATATTCTATCATATTTGTGTCTTGTATCTGTATCGTTCTCGTTCTTTGTATAGGTCCTGATTATATTGGAAAACACAATGATAAACTTTAAAAATGGAAAACTGAAAACAATGCTGCTAAAGGTAGACATCAAAATTACTTTATAGTATTATACAATAATTTTGAAGTGATATTTATGAAATTTTTTTTTATTTTTGAACAAAAAATTATCAGATATTAATGAGTTATTGTTGCTTGAAAAATAAGTGACGATTTGGTATAAATAATTCATAATTATTTTTCTGCTTACCTTATGTTGTGAGTCATCGATGAACATAATTTAAGCATTGAACCTGCAAACAATTTAGACTTATAGTAATTATTTTCTTTTCAATAAAGATAATTTCAAAAGCCCATTATGATTAATGATAATTGATAAACAAAGTGATATTATTATTATTATTAGAAAAATTATTATAAATGACAAAACTGGTAAAAATATTTATAAAATATAACAAAATTTCAGATTTTATAAATGATAGACGTTGATTAGATGCTCATAAACTTCTATCAATGTCTATCAATGTTTCAAATTTTATCGATGTCTATCCATATCTATCATTGATAATTCTGAAATTTATACATTTTTTAAAATATTCTCGTTCATTTTGCTATATTTTAAAGTTCACTGAAAAATTATTTTAAATAACAAAACTACTAAAAATATGTCACGCTCTGAATTTCCAAACCGAACCAGGTCGTTACTTAACCAAAACTTTAAAGCATTTTAAAATTAAAATAAACAAAACAACTCATATTATTTAATGAACTAACTAGAACAAACTTCTAAAAGAATTTCAAACCTTTGAAAGCGATATACCATAAATCGAAAATATAACCTAGGTGGGATCCATACTACAGTAGTAAAAATTTCGTAAACTGAAATAAATCAAATAGCTAAAAGTAAACAAATACAATTTTACGAGTTCAAATATCGAAAATGCGAAAGCGTCATGTTAAGCAGTCCCCATGGTGTGGTCACTTGTTCTTCTTGTCCCTCGTCGGTTTCCTCTTACCTTTGCTAAACACAACACAAAAAAGATGAGTATAAAAATACCTAGTAAGGGACCTGCTACTGGGCCAACTAGGTGAAGGTTAACTCCCTATTAAGCCTGTACCTGTGCCACACAGTCTAATGATTCAATACGAACGCCCATAATCAGCCCAATGCAAGGGTCGTTCTAGCGAATCTGTGGGAACACATGCAAAACAACATAGTGTATCGTCGGGTCGTGTGCCACACATAGCGAGCTCATCCCACGTAAGTACAGTACACTTAATAGATAGAGCTAATAGGCACCCTAGTTCCACAGAATCCATAATCAATAAGTATAGTAGTCACATACATAACTCCATTTCATCCCACATGATAAGGTTAACATGCTTTACAGATTCCACAAAGTATGCAGCGGCATGCATAAACACCACACATTTAATTATACAAAGTTACAATCATCATGCCACAATATAACTAGAGAATCTAGCTGTCACATGACCAATATCCCAACGATGACATAAACTGCTATGCATAAGGTGTCTCATAACATCCCTACAACATAACCACATTAAACAGATCAACGACAGCAAACATTGCACAAGGCATACATGCGATCCAATCCATCTTTCACACATTATACACCTAAGGCGTGAGTTCGGTACAAGTATCCCTTACCTCATGCGATAAAAAAAATCCTCGGTGAAAACTCCTCAATCAATCCTAAACAAAACAAATTTAAATTAATAATTTTCTCCATAAAATTATTAAGTAGATTTACTTTAAACCTTCAAACATCTCGTTACTTACAATTGGTTGGCAAACTCCAACTGAGTTCCTAGCGAAATTCTACGAATTTACTCGACAAAGAATGCTCCAAAAATAATCTCCAAACTCAACCTACACATAACAAATTAACTTAACCATTTGCCCTTAGAATTATTAAATAAACAATATTAAACTTTAAATTTTGGTCCCTTAACAACTTACCAAACTCCTTCGAAATTCCAATCAAATTCATAGGAAAGACTCTACGATCAGGAACATCCAAATTAATCATTCTGTTCAACCAAGAAAATGCCCAATTAATCTTAACTAATTTCTCAATTTAGTTTCCAATGGGTAGTCCAAAATTCATAATTTAGAACTGTAACATCCCAAATTTTAAGGTGATTTGTAATATTTTTATTATTAATTATCTTATTAAATGTTGGTAAAGTTGTAATTTTGGGATGTTTAAGTTGAGTTTAATTTTGGGGTTAATTGTACTTGTGGTGGTTGGTTGGTTTGTTTGTGATTGGGGAAAAGAAAAGAGAATTAATGAGAAGAGAGAGAGAAAATTTGGATTAAAAGAGGAAAGAGAAGGGAAATTTATTTGTGGAAGAAAATAAAAGGAAAAGGAAATAAAATAATATATATTATATTATTTTATTATTTCTTTCTCTCTTAAAGTATTGAGTAAATTAGGGTTCTTGTTGCATCTTCTTCTCCATCTTCACCATCAAACCCTAGTCGCCGCCGCCGTCAAGCCTCGCCACCGCAGCCACGCCGGACGACCCACGACATCAACGCGCCGATCCTCCTCGCAACCACGCCAAGCCTCACGCGAACTCCACGCGCGAGACATTCGTCGCACGCGTCCCCACTCCGCTCGCAGCCGCGCCCAACAGCCGCTTCACCTTCTGTGCAACCAAACAGCCACTCCGCTCGCAGCCGCTCTCCTCACCTTGCGTCTCGCCGAAGTCCATCGCCAGCCGCAAGCCCCCACGACGCCGTTCACCTCGCGCGTTCGCGCCGCGCCCAGCCACCCTCCCTCACCGTCAAGCTCGCTTCACCTCGCTCCAAGCCAATCGACGCACTAGCCGAACCCCTCGCGCGCCCAGCCATCCGTCTCAGCCGTGCGCCGCACAACCCAGATCTGCTTCCCAACCGTCTCAGTCGCCAGCCGACCTCCATCTGCCCAGTCGAAGGAAGCTCTGCCCGCCCAGATCTGCAAGCCACGTCAACTGCAACGTGCGCCGCGTCAGATCTGCTTCTCCCGAGTTGAGCCGCCAAGCCACCGAGCCAAGCCGCCAAGTCAAGCCGCTGAGCCGAGTTGTGTTCTGTCACTTCCTGTCTCCGCTGCCACTGCTCGTTGTTGGTTTGTTGGTAAGTTTGGTTTGATTACTTAACGAATAGAATTAATATTTCTCTTGGAGAAGGTTTATTAAGTGATGTTCGTATGTTTAGGGTCGATTTGGAGGCTAGTTCGAGTAAAGAAAACTCTAAAACTTGAGGTAAGGAATACTTCTACTAAATCCATGCATTTGGCGAATAAGGGCTGGAAGATGATTATTTTTGTCCGTAGTGTGGTTTTTAACTTCGGGTTCTTGTATATTTGTTGTTTGGATTATGCATGGCCTATTGTGAGTTGTTTAAGTGTTATCTGATGTATGAGGATTAAAATGTTGTGATCACTTTGTGTATCTGAATTGATTGGTTGATATGGTGTCTGTTAACTTTACCTAATGACTTGTACATGGTGGTGGGAACGGTGTGGCAAGCCTGTGTGGCGTATTGTTCCGACAGGGCCAGTTAGCAAGCCTGTGTGGCGTATTGCTCTGACTGGACAAGCCTGTGTGGCGTATTGCTCCGACATGATCGTTCCTACTAAACCAATTGACTGTGTGTCGTAAGTACGAGTTATTAGAGAGAGTTAACGGTCACCTAATGGAATTAGTAGTGGGTTCCTTACTGGGTATATTTTATACTCATTCCTTTCTATGTTTTATTTCAAGCAAAGGTAAGAATGGACCGGCAAGGGACAAGTACAATCAGTGACCATATCAAGGGGAACCAGTAGACCTTTTGCTTCCGCACGGTTATTTTGGCATTAGTTTTTCTTCTTATTAAACTCTTGTTGGTTCTAATTGTAATGACTTTGGTTAGAAAACTATTTTAGGGATCTCGTCTAGGTTCTTTTCTTATCTTTTCATTTTTAGTTTGATTTAAACGTTTGGAAATCGTTTGTTATTTTACTTGGATTTAATTAAAATGTTTGTTTTGTTTTGTCTTCGTCTTTAAAAAGGGTTTTAATGATTTTTACTTAAGTAACGACTTTGGGTTAAGGTTGAAAATCCGGGGCGTTACAAAAACCATCAAAATCCATTCAACTCACCAAAACAAAGATAAAAGGGCAGTGGTGGTGGTCACGGGGAGGCGGAGCGTGATGGAGTTAGAGATGAAAGAGCGGTGTGTGCTGGCTCGTGGATTCGGATGGCCTGCGAGGTGAAGGGTGTCGACGTCTGGCCAAAGGGATGCGCGGCGGCACAGATGGCTTGCAGCAGCGCGGCGTGCGGAGACAGCTCGACAACATAGGTGGCGCAGTGCGGACGGCTGTGCGACCTGGACATAGAGGCGTGGCGAGTGGCGTCGTGCCAGCAAGTGCCACATGGCGGTGGCTGGCAGACGAAGAAAGAAGGAGAAAGTGAAGGGAGTGTGCGACGACTTGGAGGAAGGAAGAAGATGAAGTTCCACGCTTCCCTATGCAACCCTAACTCAATATTTATTAAAAAAACTTAATAATAAGAATAGTTAATATTATTATTATTTATTTTCTCTTTCCTCTTTCCTTGTTTAAGAACAACTTTCTCCTTCTTCATTTAAAACCCACCTTTCCTTTCTCTTTCTTTAATCTCACACCATTCACATACTTTCTCCCCAACCAACACTTAATTTAAATAAACATATAATCAATATATATCAATTTAATTCTTAAAAAATTCCACCAAATAAATTTTCCAAATCCTCCCAAAATAAAACAAATAACATCTCAAACAAATCAAGTCAAAATAAAAAATTCACTTAATACTTAAATTAATTAATTGATAAGTAACAAAATTAAAAATTATTTTAAAATTTGGAATGTGACAATATATTTATAAATATAGCAAAATTTAGTGGTCTATTAGTAATAGACAGTGGTAAACATCTATTAGTGTCTATGAACATGAGTGATATTTTTCTATTTTAGTAAATATTTTGGTTCATTTCGTAATAATTGAAAACAATCCTACTAAAAATAGCAATATATATACTAAAAATAGCAATATATATATATATATATATATATATATATAGATAGATAGATAGATAGATAGATAGATAGATAGATAGATAGATAGATAGATAGATAGATAGATATACTCAACAGTTTCTTAAAATTACAAATAGAGCACAAAGTATTATATCTCATTGTCGTTTCTTATTATTTCAATTTAACCTCATTGGTGTATTAACATGTACACCAATAGTTTATGTGATATGCTTTATGTCATTTAATACATATATACTTTATATTTGATGATGGTAATTAAATGGATCCAAAATAAAATATAACTGCCAACATCATGTTGTAATATGATTCTTAGCAGTAGAATAACTTCATAACAAACAATAACACTAGAGGTAGAGAGACGAAAAGAGATTGATAACCCAATTTAATGCAATATCACTTATCCAAGTGATTATGTGCTACGTGGAAAGAAACTTAACTATGGAAAAAGCTTAGCAAGTGCAACAAAGTACTTAGCTGATAGGACTCCCTCTTCAATGTCTCACGTATCGGTTTCTCTTCAGTTGCAACTTAGACTCCCACTAAGTTTGAGCTCCCATCACTTCCACAACGACGCTTCTCTTTAAGTTCTATATGAGATCCTCCTAATCTATATACAACGTACTTAAGGCTTTCACTAAGTGTGAGATCCCCTCACCTTCATAAGTAAACTTTGTCCAAGTTTTGATTGAGCTCTCCTATATAAAATATCAAAATACCATACACTGACAATAATTCAACCAAGCCTCGTTGACGCTGGAACACACCCTCAATTAGAAAAGATAAACATTTTTAATCACAATACATTGATGTCAAGGCTAAGACAATTCCTAAGCTCAAAACTCTAAACACTCGCTTATGAAGAATAAGCCTAAAATTAAAGAAGACCACTATGTACGTATGGCTAGCTTTGAGAAGATCTTAAAACAAAGAATAAATCAGCTCTCGCAAAAGGAAAAAGAACAGCAACCCACTAAATATGCAGAATCGTACTAACAGTTAGGGAAAACATTTCTGCAAAATTTTCTACCAATCAAATAAAACTGCGTTTGACAATACTGAGGGTAGGAAGACAGAACAACAAATATCCACTATATGACAATGCTGGAGATTCAAGTTTTTCCTGTAATAAAACCAGTAAATCACTATTGTTGTAACATTTGATATATTGGTTTGTTATATAATTAATTTACCAACTTTACCACGTAGTGTACCAAATTATCGATGAACAATTGCTTATGCATTTTTTGTTATATGTTAAATTAATTTGAATCCTTATTCATCTATGTTAAGAGTATTATTTTTTCTAATACATCATGATCGACTTATAATGGTTCGATCTGTCATATACTCTAGAAAAAAAAAAAGTCTACGATAACTCACGAAAAATGTTATCATAGACATTTCATAGCGTTCTACTAAAAGCCACGACAGTCCGTGCTACAAAATGTCTGAAAATTTAATAGTTTTATAAAAGCTATAAAAAGTCTAGTTTTGTAGCGTTTCTTGAAGGTCATAAAAATAACTTTTCTAATAGCATGTTCTTCTCTTCGGAAAATGTGTAATCAGCAAAAATGAAAAGTTATTGATGGTTTATAATAGAATTTTTAACAAATATAAATTTGTAGTCATACCTTTAAATAAATGCTATAATACTGTAATATTTTCATACCATTCATAATTATTTTATCTATAATGGTTGTTGATTATTGTTGTAAATGCACAATTTAAACCTTTTTAAATATTGATATTCAATTTCCAATATAAAATAGATCTTAGTTGTGTGAATAAATGATATTCAAGATGCTATGACCGCTGTTGGTCATGTCTCAGACATTGTTAGCTAATAAAAGTCAAATAACAAAAAATGATCCACAAAAATAAGAGTCCTATAATCAAAATGCTATTTATGCATGTGAGATTAAATATTCTCATAAAAGATTCATATTGCCCCCACAAAACAAAAAGATAGTCACTAATATCATTCAACATAGCAGAATGTTGATCAACCTACAATTCATTTGTCACAAAATTTGTTAGATTAGAAATATAAATAGTTGAAGTTTGTTGTGTCGTGGTGATGACAATTCTGGGCTGTGTAGAATAATTATTTTATCAACCTACAAAAAGTTATGAGCAAAGCAAACACTAAATGAACATTAAAAGTATATACACACCAAGATTTTAGTTCAAAATACTACTTTGAGTTAATAGTTAAAGATGTAAATGCTTATCATAGCTTTGTCAAAAGGTCATGCTACTATGTTTCCAACAACATCCTCGATGTATGTCATTTTTGAGTTAGGTCTCCATAAAAATGCATCCGGCCTCATTGGCAAATCCACCCAAACTCTTACGGGATGCGGAGCGAAGGGAACATGGTGAACACTAACTTTAAGGACATTCGAGGACCATCGACCTTCAACAACCACCTCTCCTGTTCCACCCCAATTTAGCAATTTTGCACTTGCGGAGAATATTGTTGTTATTAATACTCTTTACCAACGAGACAATATGAAATGCAATATTGAGCATAATGAGCAATTTATAAAAAGTTTATGAAACTACAGAATCAAGGTGTGTGTGGTTTCAGGATGGAATCGTGTGTCGATCGTCATGTCGATAACACTATATGAAACTACAGAGTCAAGGTGTGTAACTTAGGGGTAGCCTAACTTCTATTTATATCAAGAGTGTTTATCCAGGGGGAGCTTACTGATAACTTCACACTACGGAATCAAGCAGCACATGTGTTAGAGGGAGCCTAGCACTTATTTATATGAGAGGTGTCTATACAAGGAGATCCTATTAATGACTCTGTGAAGAACAACAGTGACAAGAGTCAAAAGTGGTAGAGAAAATTTATCACCTATCCGTATTTTAAGTTTTAGATAGTGGAAGCCTGTGAACTCAAGATACAAAGAAAAAGTATCTATCGATACATTAGAAGATTAGTTTCTTAATCACATATTGACTAGCCTTATTATAATTAGTGCATGATATGAATGTCGTTGCAATTTTGTAAGTCGAAGGGAATCTTGTTAATTATTGAAGTAGTGTTCTTAATTGGGTGTAAAACCCCCCAGACGTAGGCGGTATTTGTCGAACTGGGTTACCAATGTTCTTGCGTCTTTCTTACTCTTTCGCTCTGCATCTTAAGTCATTCTTTGAGTTATTAACGTAACTGCAAACTATATACTTCTGGAAAAGTTTATTTTACTTGTTTTTCAATTGGTATCAGAGCAAGGTTCGTATATAATCTCAAGAATGGACGCAATTTGAGAAGGTAGTTTGACTACTCGACCTTCTATTCTAGATAGTACTAACTATGCCTACATGAAAGCAAGCATGACTATTTTTCTCAAATCAATTGATAATAAGACCTGGAAAGCAATACTGATCACTGACTGAGCACCTCCTACAAATATTGTAGAAAATGGTGATGTGACTATTAAGCCTGAGAATAATTGAACTGAAGATGAAGACAACACAACTCTTGGGAATTCACAGACTCTAAATGTTATCTTTAATGGTGTAGAAGGAATGCATTTTGTCTTGTCAATACATGTGTTTCAGCAAAGGAGGCTTGGGAGATTTTGGTTGTCGCTCATGAAGGAACATCAAAAGTAAAAAGATCATGACTGCAGATTCTCACCACCAAGTTTGAGTCCCTGAAAATGCAAGATGATGAGACCATCGCATAATAGAATGTACCTGTGCTAGATATTGTGAATGAATCACATGCTCTTGGTGAAAATTGTCCGAAGAGAAGTTAGTCAAGAAAGTTTTACGATCTCTACCAAGAAAATTTGGTATGAAAATTACAGCAATAAAAGAGGCTAACGATATCACTACCATGAAGTTGGAAGAGCTCTTTGGATCACTTCGTACCTATGAATTATCTTTTGATGATTATGATGATAGAAAAGGTAAAGGGTTAGCATTTCAGAATATGGCAAGTGAAGAACCTATATCCAATAGAGACAAAATATCATAAGAAAATCTGGCAGAGTTTATCGCTCTTTTATCTAAACAGTTCTCGAGGTTCACCATGAGGTTTAACAAGCGTTCTGGAAGAGGAAAAAATCAGAATAACGGGAGTTTGTTTAGATACACAAACTTGTCAAATTGAAAAAAGAAATCAAAGGAGGAGGTGAAAATCAGTAACAAAGAAACGATCGCAATTTTCGTTGCAGAGAGTGTGAAGGTTTTAGGCATTACCAAGCTGAATGTCCTACTTTTCTCAGAAGGTAGAAAAAGTGTTTGACTTTAACACTGTCTGATGATTCAGTTTCAGAAAGTGATAGCGAAGAAGAGATACGAGCTTTACTATCACGTGAATTCTATAAGGTTCCAGCTATAATAGTGAATGTGAGAGGTAAGATACTAAGTTAATAGCTGAAAGTATGACAATTCTTGAAAACTATACAACATGAAGAGCTGATGAAGAAGATACAATTGTACAAGAACAATAGAAGAGGAGAATTCAGAGTTTGATTGATGAAAATAATCGGTTGTTGACCATTATATATGAGTTAAAGAAAGAGCTAAGAGAAACTTGCCATGAGCTAGATAATATATCTAAATATGTACGAATGATGAATCCAAAGACTGATCATCTAGACAAAATTCTGAGTTTCGAACAATCTTCAAGTGACAAAAGAGGAATAGGCTTCAATCAAGATATGGTTAAGAAAATGCCAAACAACACTGTCACAGTTCATACCAAGAGGTCTTTGGATCAAGGAGTGATGTGTGTAAAAAGTAAACGAAAATGGATGTGTCATTTTTGTGGAAAGCCTGGACATATTCTTCCTTATTGCTTTAATCTGAAAAATAGATTCGAACATAAAACAGTACCAAGAACTGTAGATCAAAAGGTCAACCAAACGATGCAGAAATAGAGAATCAAGGGTAATATAAGGTTTGGACCAGTTTCTCCTGATGACAAAGCCAGATGTAGTGTGGCTTTCACTATGATCCACAAGATGTCTAAGGAAGATAGGTATTTTGATAGTGGATGTTCATGCCATATGACTAAAAATTAAGTTATGTTCTCCGAATTGAGAGAGTGTAAAGCTGGCTATGTAACCTTTGGTGATGGAGCTAGAGGTAGAGTTATTGGCAGAGGAGATATTGTAAAACCAAATTTGCACATATTGCATGATGTGCGTTTAGTAAGGTTCGTTGTTACTGACATTGGTTGCCCATATTCCATACATTTAAGGTTTGTAACTGTACATTTAGTAGAGTGATCATGGAAAGGAGATTGAGAATGAAGCATTTGATAAATTTTGTTGTACAGAAGGTATTTTTCATGAGTTTTCAGCCCCAATCACTCCCCAACAAAATGGAATCGTGGAAAGAAAGAATAGGACACAACAAGAAATGGCACGAACCATGTTACATGCAATGGACATCCCTATGAAGTTCTGAGCAAAGGCAGTAAATACGACTTGTCATATATATAATCGTGTAACTCTATGAGTAGGCACAACGAAAACCAACTATGAACTTTGTAAAGGTAAAAAAACAAAATATAATGTACTTTCATTTGTTTGGAAGTATTTGTTACATTCTAGCTGATAGGTAATAGCATAGAAAATGGGACTCAAGATCAGATGAAGGAATATTTCTAAGTTATTCCTCCAATAGCCAAGCGTTTAAAGTATACAATAAGAATACTTACTCTGTTATGGAGTCTATCAATGTGGTGATTCATGATAGGTCTATCTGGAGCACTTCTTAGGACGAAGATGAAGATGACTTTCTATCCAGGAAGGAAGAGTCTGAAGTTACAATTTCGTGAAAGGAACCCATGATATAACCAATGTCAGTAACAGCGAACGTGACACCGAGGGTTCAAGAAATGAAATTATGACAGAATAATCAGTAGAGACAAACTGTGAAGAAAATCCACAAGTTTCTTCCACGAGAGTACATAAGAATCATCCTCCAGCTAATATAATTGGGACTCTTGATTTAGGAATTATTATGAGGAGGAAAAAGAAGATTGACTATGCGAAAACGATTGAAAATATATGTTTCACTTCATCTATAGAACCTACTAATGTATCTAAAGCACTGAAGGATGAATTCTTGGTGATTTCTATGCAAGAAGAACTTTTAAATTTAAGAGAAACCAAGTCTAGACACTAGTTCCCAGACCAGATAACGTCAATATTATTGGCACCATGTGGGTGTTCAAAAATAAGACAGATGAATCTGGAGCTGTCACAGAAACAAGAAAAGACTGGTATCTCAGGGTTATAATTAGATCCAAGGAGTTGATTTTGATGAAACTTTCTCTCCTGTTGCTAGAATGGAGGCTATTCGATTGATGTTGGAAGTATCACGTCTCCTAACGTTTAAACTATATCAAATGGATGTAAAAAGTGCTTTCTTAAATTGCTATTTAAATTAGGAAGTCTATGTCTCTCAACCCAAGGGATTTATTGATCCTACCTATCCAGATCATGTGTATAGACTTCAAAAGGCATTGTATGGTCTTAAGCAGGCCCCACGAGCATGGTATGACATGCTAGTTGAATTTTTATCTCTAAAAGGTTACTCCCATGGAAGCAGTGACAAAACGCTCTTCATTAAATAAAATGGGGATCACTTTATTATAGCTCAAATCTATGATGACGATATTATGTTTGGTGGATCTCTCCACTCTATGGTTACTGATTTTGTACAACAAATGAAATCTGATTTTGAAATGAGTATGATGGAAGAATTAACATACTTTCTGGGATTGTAAGTTCGACAGTCTGCTAATGAAATTTTAATTTCCCAGGAAAAATATACTAAAAATATGATAAAAAAGTTTGGTCTAGACAAGGCACAACCTAAACGTACACCAGCTGCAATTGATTTCAAAGTCTCTAGGAGCACCGATGCACTTTGCATAAATGAAAGTGTTTACCGAAGTAAGATCGACAATCTACTTTATCTAACAGCAAGTAGACCAGATATCTCGTATGCTATAAGAGTCTGCGCACATTATCAATCTGGACTAAGGAAAGTTCATTTGACCTTAGTCAAACAAATTTTAAAATATATTCTTGGCACAACAGACTTTGGTCTATGGTATACCTTTGACACTAACTCATGTCTTGTGAGGTAAGTGATGCAGACTGGGCAGACTGCTCCATAGACAAGAAGAATACCTTTGAAGGGTGTTTCTTTGTAGGAAATACTCATCTCTTGGTTCAACAAGAAGCAAAATAGTGTCTCACTATCTACAGTAGAAGAAGAATATATGGCAGTTGGAAGCAACTATGCTCAACTTGTATGGATGAAGCAGATGTTAGAAGAATATGAAGTTCATTAAGGAGTTATGACTCTGTATTGTGACAATATGAGTGTTATCAAAATCTCAAAAAATTCGGTTCAGCATAGTCGAACAAAGCATATTGACATTCGGTATCACTTCATACGTGATCTTGTTAAAAGAAAAGTGATTAAGCTTTAACATGTTTGCACTACTACGCAATTAGTAGACATTTTAACCAAACCCCTTGATGCAAGTACTTTTAAGCATTTACGGGCCAGTTTGAATATGTGCATAATTAGCACCTAATTATGTTTGAGAGTTGTTGTGTTAGTTAGTATTGGGCCTAGAGATTAGTAACCATGAGTGACCTGATGATTAAGATTATCTCTGGACAATATAATCAAATTGAAAGCCCATTATCATTTCCCGCATTTATGATGCAACTAATTTTTATCAAATAAGACTAGTGCTTCTTCCGTCATTTTTTCTTCGTCTATCCTGCTTCTTGATATTTGAAGGTCTTGAAGCGGTGGTTTGCTTTCGAAGTTTGCTGAAGGGATTGTGTGATTTCTATGTTTTCAACATGACGAGGTTTGTATCATCAAAATGAGGCATCTGATAAACATCCTCGCAAGAAAGTACACAGTGTTCGAATGTGAGGGCCTTCTTCCTCTTCTTTCAACAAAAGAAAGGTAGGGACAAGTTGTGTGATTTCTCATTGCTGATCTGTCTGAAAAAGGTAGTCCTACTCTTGAGCAAGTCTTTTTTTTTTGTGGCAATGATGTGTTAGATCAAAATACTACTACTCAAGATGAATGTTTGGATGCATCTGTTTCTGCACCTATTGTCACACCCACGGTACCTGTTTTAGTTCGAAATAAAGATATACCTTTTGTTACCCCTACATTGTCTACTGATGATCCTCTTGTGGAGCCTGTTCGGAACCCTTCTAGCACTAATACTCAAGAACTTGCTCCTGAATCAGAAGTTCTTCTTGGTACTTCAATTAATCCCACAACTCAGTTAAATACCTCTAAATTGATTGATAACTTCCCTTGTCTGACAAAATTGTGCATACCAAAATCCCTCATGTTCCTACAGAGGTAGATGAGGCTGATCTGTTGGATGATGATGATGATGATGATGATGTTTGTATAGCTAGACTTCTTAAGTCAACTAAGCGTACAACTATAACTTCTTCTAGTTAGAAGGTTTATGAGGCTAAGAGCAAACAGTCAACTGGAGATCCTTCTCAACCTTGAGTACACAAGGGTCCAAGATATGTCACTACTAGGGTAGGATGGAGGAAGATCCCACCTATTGTTCCTTCTCTATCTCTTAATGGACTTTCTTGACAATCATGTCTAAATTGCTTTCTAATTTCATTCTTTAACTGAAATTGATCTCTTATGATAGCATGAATTTTGTTTAATCTTTAATTGCGCTAAGAATAAGTTTTGAAGCAAGATTGATTGAGAATTGTTGACTAGATCTCAAACATGTTTTTCCTTTTGATCTTTTCAAGAGTCACATAGCCTAGATCATTGGATTAAAACCATAGCCTGCCATTCGAATTATGGGTATCCTTTGGTATAGCGAACAAAGGTTTGTTTGTTGTATTCTAGTGGTGGAGGATTTGGTTTAAGGTGAGAGGTGCTTTGGAGGCAATTGAATAGAAGAAGAAGGAGGTTGTAATTGCACCGTGGACTTATAGCTATGTGGTTTTGTGATAGTATGTGATGAGATAAGAAAGCGTCTAACTTAGTGAAACAATTCTCTGCACGCGTTTAAATGGTACGAAAGCGAAGCATAAATAGTTAAATGAACTTAGAATGCAAGAGATGTCAAATGCAGTTAGGGTGAGGTTTGTGAATTTTGGGGTTGTGCAAGGGTTATTTGCGGTAGAATTTAATGAAATAAACTGCATTTTTGCAGCTTTAGGAAAACCATCATTGCTTTAAGCTGCATCAGTTCACTGTGGGACAAGAGCTGCTATTAAAGAAGCATGAAAATAGAGTTCACTGTGCGATAAAGATGACTTCTGGTGGGAGTTAGGGAGCTTGTTTGGCCTCTGTGGTAATTGTTGGCGCGTGGGTGGAGACTTCAACACTATTAGATGGGTGCAAGAGAGAAATTCTGGGGGAAATGCAACTAGTAGTATGAAGAGTTTTAACTATTTTGTAGAAGGGACGAATTTTGTGGATATTCCTTTGACCAATGCTCGGTTTACTTGGTCCAGATTAGCGCGCAGACCTGCTGCTCCGAAGTTAGACAGATTCTTTATCTCCCCAACTTGGTATGATTTTTTCAAAGAAGTGAAGCTTGAGAGGCTGACAAGAACTACTTTAGATCACTTCCCCATCCTTTTAAGGTTGGGTCTTCAAGCTTGGGGTCCTTCTCCTTTCAGGTTTGAGAATTTCTGGTTAGATCATTGTCTTTTTATAAAGAACGTTAAAAGTTGGTGGGGTAGTTTGAAAGTAGATGGATGGCCCATTTATTCGTTCATGATGAAACTTAAAGGCTTGAAACCGATTCTGAAAAAATGGAGTAAAGAGACTTCTGGCAAGATATTTTCTTAGAAACAGGCCTTATTGAGCAAAATTAAATGAATTGATGAGTTGGAAGAATCAAACTTGTTGGATGATGACCGTATTAAAGAAATGGAGAACTTAAGAAGATATCTCTTTGAAATTGCAATCAAAGAGCAATGGTTATGGGCTCAAGATTTTAAGTTACAATGGTTACAAGAAGGGGATGAGAACTCGAGTTTCTTTCACAGATGGGTTTCGACTAGAAAGAGTAAGAACATTATTCATCGCCTTCAAAACAGTCATAGGGAAGAATTAACTGATGAGAAGGATATTGTAGAAGATATTCTATCTTTCTTCTCTACTCTGTATGGATCAATGATTGATCAACCTTTTATTTGCACTAATGATGGAGGAAAATTGCTTGATGAACAGGATGTCAAGCTGTTGGAAAGCCCCTTCACCGAAAAAGAGATTAAGGAGGCTGTTTTTGATTTGGGAAACAGGAAAGCATCGGACCCGGATGGTATGACTGGAGAGTTTTTAAAAAATCACGGAACATTTTAAAGTCGGATTTATTGTGAGTGTTCCATGATTTTTTTAAAAAACAACATCATTAATAGGAGGTGCAATAAAACCTATGTTTGCCTTATTTCGAGGAAGAAAGTGGTTACCAAAGTAAACGATTTTCAGGCCTATCAGTCTAACTACCTCTCTCTACAAGATTATTGCTAAAGTGCTCGCCAAAAGATTGAAAGGGATTCTGCCCAAGATCATCAACAACTCTCAAATGGCTTTTATGGAGGGAAGACAAATTTTAGATGTCATTTTAGTTGCTTCTGAGACTGTTGTTGACTGTATGCATAGTGGAAAGAGAGGTGTACTTTTGAAGTTGGACCTCGTAAAGGCTTATGATAAGGCCTTAAAGCTTAAGGGCTTTGGAAAAAGATGGAGGAAGTGGATATGAGGATGCCTCTCCTCTACTAACTTCTCCATCATGGTTAATGGCAGGCCGAGGGAAAAGATTTTTGCAAAATGACGGTTAAAACAGGGAGATCCGTTAGCTCCTTTTCTTTTTACAATTGTGGGAGATGCTCTAAGTAATTTGATTCACTTCTGCCGAGAAAGAAGGGTGCTGAAAGGTATTTCTGTTGGTCACAAAAATTACACAGTATCTCACCTTCACTATGTAGACGACAAGCTTTGGTTCATTGAGTGGTCTAGGAAAATTTAGAAAGATGGTGGCAGATTATCAACCTATTTCTCAAAGGTGTTGCTTTGTCGATAAATGTTTCAAAATCTTCTTTAATTGGGCTAAATGTAGAGGACACGACACTGGAGTCTTTGTATACCTCTTTAGGTTGTAAAATGGAATGTCTCCCCTTCTCCTAGCTCGACTTTTCTATTGGTGGGCAGAATGCTATGAAGAATAGTTGGAACAAATTGTTAGATCGAATATCTATGAAATTGACAAATGGGGTAAAACAGAAATGTCCAAAGGGGGTAGGCTAACTTTAACATAAGTAGTGTTGAATAGTCTCCTTTGTTATCTTTTTTCACTGCTTAAAGCTCCAGCTGCTATAATCAAGAAGATAGAAAAGAAGTTCAGAGATTTTTTGTGGTATGGTGGGCAATTTAATCCTCTGCTCAACTTGGTTAAATGGGAGATTACAAGCAGGCCGAAGAGTTTTGGTGGTCTGGGAGTAGGATGCCTCCAACAGAAGAATGATGCTCTGTTAAGTAAGTGGTTGTGGAGATTTATCTGTGAAAAACAAGCTATGTGGAGAAGAGTAATTACGTCTATCTATGGAGAGGAAAGCAATGGGTAGTGGACTAATAAGCCTATGAGAGGAACTGCTAAGAGACTATGGGCATGTATTTATAAACAAAAAGACAGCTTCTTTAGCTTTACAAAATTCATTCTAGGAGATGGGCAGAAAATTCATTTTTGGACAGATTGTTGGTGTGGTGACAGTCCTCTGTCTTCTCTTTACCCTTATATGTTTAATCTATCGTTGAAAAAGGATGCTTGGGTGGCAGACTGTTGGGACTTTGATAGTCAAGCTTGGAATCTTTGATTGAGAAGGAATTTTCGGGAAGATGAATATGAAATGTCGCTGCTATTTTTTATGTGTTGGTTAATTGGGCTCCCTTGCTGGATGAAGATGATGTTTCATGGAATCTTGAGAAATCTGGGAAGTTCTCGACAAGATCGTCATTTTGTAAGATAGTTAAAAATCTTCCCCTAAATGATCGTAGCATTTCCTCTCTTGTTATCTGGGTGATTTGAAATTTTAAGAGTCCAAAAAAGATGAAATATTTCCTTTGGTCTCTTATCTACAGAAGCTTGAATACAAATGATAAGCTCCAAAGGAAACTTCCAAGGTCTGTCCTTAGTCCATCCATCTACTGTCTCTGTCTTAAAGAGGAGGAAACACTGGATCAATTATTTATCCATTGCGAGTTTGCTAGAAAGGGTTGGTTTCGGCTTTTGAATACATTCAATATTCAATTATGTTTGCCTCAGAATGTTGAAAATTGGTTCTGTGAAGTTGTAGGGCTGAAGATATTTGGGCCGAATGGGAATATCCTGGGAATTATGTTGTTTGTGCTCATCTTTGGAGGGTTTGGTTGGAAAGGAATAGAAGGATTTTTAAAGATGTGGTTTATTCTTTTGATTATTTTTTGTCTGTGGTTCAAAACACAGCTTCTTGGTGGTACTCTAATCACACAAAACTCTTTTGTAATTACAGTTTTTCATGATTTTTAACAGTCGGAAAGCTTTGTTGGTTTAGTTGTCTTTTTGGAAAGGTCATCTTGGCCCTTGCCTTTAAGTTGTTCTTCTTGGTTATCTCATTAAGATATCTCTGTTTCTTATAGAAAAAAAAAAAGAACCAAGAAAACAGTAATGTACATGGCGCTATCAGCTCGAGCTTGATTACTCTTTATTAGAGGATCCTGGTACCATGCCTGTTGTTAAAGAGTCATGTGGGCTAGACTATGTGGAAAGTTATCTGACATGGATCAAGGAATCAAGAAGCACTAGGATCTGACGTGATACTTGGCCTCTGCAAACACAAGCCATGCCAATTTACTCATAATAATGCATTTGAATTCAAAAAATGTGATACGATGTCAATTTTGGAAGGGTTATGCCTTATATGATTAGATTTTTTAGATACTATTTCTTTGTAGACACATTATTTTACAGTTGATAAATGAAAATTACTTAGTTTGTTCGTTGGATATCTTGTAAGCTTACAAAATATATGTTACTTGTGTTTCAATTATATGGTTTGATGGTATCAATTTTATATTTGTGATTGTTGATATTTTGCATGAGTTGTTTAAAGTTAGAGTTATGGAGTTGTGGAGTTAAGCAGATTCTAAAAATTTGGTGTCATTGGAAATTTGGGGTTGTGGCGGAGTTGTGCAGGTTCTGTAATTGTTGATATATTGCAGAAGTTGTTTGAAGTTGGTTTGTAGTTGTATGTATTTGACTTTTGCATATTTTATCGTTTATGTGTCTGTGCACAAGTGTTTGAATTATTTCTCCATATACATACAAATTTCAGGTTAAAAGCTTGTTTAGAGTTGATTACAGGTTGCATATATGGGAGGGTCGAATGAACCATATTTTTTTAAATTGGTATAGTTGACGGATAAAAAACGTCGACAAAAGAGTTTAGTTGGCAACAAAAACCCGTCAATATAAAGATAACAATTGATGGGCAACACACATCAATGAAAAGGGATTTCTTGATGTTTTATTACTTGATGGGCAAAAACGTCAATCAAGTAAAAAAAACCGTCATAGTCCCCTTTCTTGATGGCCAAAAACATTAAAAAAATGGTTTTGGATGACATGGTTTTCTTGATGGACATGCTTTCTTAATGCCTACTTACCATTGAACATCACGGTAGACATTTTTTGACGTGCTTTGCACATCAAAAAAGACCAAAACTGTAGTAGTGTAAACGAATGGATTAGACTATGCGATAAAAGATGCACTATGTGTAATTCTATCACATTGCTTGAATCTTAAAATATGTATATTGCATACAAGTTTTAATCCCTCTTGCTCAAGTGTAAACGAAAAGAGAGGTTTCCTTGGTAAGCTAGGGTCGAACCCATGGATTTTATTTTAATTGAATTAGAACGCTTAGCTTTCGTCTATGCAGTGTCTTTACAGTATCAAATTAGACTCACAATATATTTTATCTAAATTAAAATTACTATGTGCATTAGGGTGGAATGCAATAAGTGATATCGTGGTGAGTGAGTATGGATGATGTTTATTTAACTTTAACTTGGTACAGATATGTGGAAAATCAAAGGAAAGCATTTTTTTTAAACAAAGATTTCTTTGAGACTATAAATTTCATATTTAATTTCGAATTAAGGTGAGAAGCCTCTCGGTGCTTTCGCCGCATGTATTCACCTTTAGGGATATAAATGCTGAAGTTAGAACATGTAATTTTTATCTAAGTAAATTTGAACGTGATATTCATGTTTCAACCTTTATTTAAGGCAAAGCAACCTCTTGACGCCTAAATGACACACACTCGTATTTTCGATATGTATGACAAGGTTCAAATCGCATAACTGATTTTATTTCTAAAATCATTTCTTTGCTTGTTTAATGAGGTCTCAGTACTTGCTCTCTCGAGTAGTTAGCTACCAATACTTAACTCATTCTCTTGAATAGAATTAGACGTTGAAAATAACTTTGATTAAACTAAATGATTATTTCATTGATCAATACTCTTCAAAGAAAACATTTCCAAACTTCATTTTGATGATATCATATAAAGCTTAAAGATGAACAAGTACAAAGATTGGAGAATGATAGTGAAAGGTAATTGCATTAATAATAAAACTTTAGGCCTTTTAACCATCAAATTCATAATACAAGTGCAATACAGTAGAAAATACAAATGAAAAAAAGATAATTGTGTCAAGCCAGTAGAATGCAATCTCTTGCATTCTTTGGCTCTATTATTGTTTGTTCTAAGGTTAGGGGAATGGTATTTTTGGACTCCCTTTCTCGTCTCACAAAGCTCTAAGCTCTCACCTAAAGCTTAATTAAAGGAGAAAGGAAAGAGGAATATGGTAGAATTGGCAAAGCTTCAAGAAGACATTCTCAACTCCAAAGTCCTGTGTTTGAATTGAATCTTTTGATGCCTTTTTATAGGTGTTTAGGGAGTGCAACAGCACATGAGATCTAAATTTGACATTGAATTCTTCTTCATCACTGCATCGCTGCACTTTCTTCCTTGCATCATTTTGAATGTCATTTGACATTTATGCTGACAACTTCACCATCTCGATTGTCTAGTAGTAATTCTCATCTCATGGTATCTTTTTTGTCGCAAGGTTGAGTGAACCAAGCCTATTTTAACTGTCTGACGCTACTCTTTTAGTTTCTAAGTGTAAAACTAATGTTATTTAGCAGTCAAAGTATTTTGTTTTAAAAAACCAAGTTTATTTCCTCTCAATTCCTTACGATTATTCACATCTTTTCTAAATATAAGAGTTGAATTATTAGTCAAATAGTAGAAATAAAAACAAGGTTTTTGTTTAAAAAAAATGTTTTCTAACCTTCTAAATTTGACTCAATTCTTAAAAACATTGATAAAAATCATATAGACAAAGCAATAATGAATTCATAGGTAAAATGAGTACTTATAGACATAATTTCCAGAAACTAAAAGAAAATAATAATAATAATAATAATAAAATAAAAGAGATTATGAAAAGTTGAGTAGATTTGGCATCTAAGAGTGAAATTCAATAAATGATAACATTTGGAAGGTGGGAAAGTAGTTGTGGGCGGTCTGTGTCACCTTCACTAAGTAGTAGTTTTGAACATCCACGAGTACTCAAACAACTTAATTTGGTGACAATTGGTTGCAATTGTTTCACTAAGTAGTAGGTAGTAGCTTGTCCAAATAAAAGCCTATGAGAACTTTAAGTGAAAAGTTTAGCAGTACATTGGCCTTGATCAAGAGTGAAATTCAATTTTTTTTTTTTTTTTTTTTTTTTTTTAAATCTTCAAAGGATTCATCAAACCATTGATATAAACCTCAATTTTTGGAAGGTGAGAAAGTTTTGCCCGCTCTGTGTCACCTTCACCAAGTAGTAATTGTGGACATCTATAAGTATACAATTGACGTAATTTGGTGAGACAAAGCATCGTTTTTGTGGAAGGCAATTGTTTCAAATTTTGACAAAATGAAAGCCTGAGTGTATCCAAAGACACAAAATTTTCCAACCATTCTGGCAAAGCTTCAATGCCTCCAAAATGATCTACCCACAAAAATTCCAAGCCAGTGAGGTGTTGAAGTTGCTGAGGAAGCTGAGTTACACTGCCGTAATCCTCAACTAGACCAAGTCTTTTAAGAGAAGGTAAGTGTTGGAGGAGGCTAAAATCATAATTCTCCATACATCCTACAATTTTTAATTTCCTCAAATTCATGAGATGGCCCAAGTCTTGTGGCAGCTTGTCCAAAGGGCCAATGGTTAAAGAAAACAACTTAGGTTTATTTCCCAAAGTTATGCTCAAATTTGAACCCTTGTCTATTTTAACAAGTTGATTGGAATGACAAAAGTTTAGCCCATTTGGAAGTTTTGTCAATTTGTTGCATTCTGAAATAATTAAATTTTCAAGGTGTTGGACATCATTCTCATCACCATAACCAAAAACATCTGGAATGTTTAATAATTTTGGACATCCGGTAATTAGCAGTTCTTTAAGATAGGGAAAAGTTGTAACATTTGATGATGCATCATCCCTTGTTATTTCTTCCCACTGCTCTAAGTTGATCATACCTCTGAGTTCAAATCTTTCCAGCTTTGGGAAGAACGTCTTTTGGTTTGAATCATTTCCATAAAACTCATTGTCTATACTTAGAACGCCATGGAAGCCATCAATCTCAAGTTCCTTCAAGTTGTTTAGTTCCCCAAGCATTGGAAGCCTTTCACAATTTTCACAATGCCATAAAATTATAACTCTTAATTCCTCAACAAAAATCTTGCTTGGCAAATGGTTGCTTGCAAAGTTTTTGATTTCCAGTGACTTTAGATTTTTGTGTGGTTGAAGTTCTTCTAACACTTCCAAATCATTGTAACTCTTTTGTTTTCTACTTGTAGACCACTCAAATTTTAACACATCCAAGTTTTCCTTGTCAACCAAACATGCTTTACGGGCTTCCTCTTTACTTTCCACCTTCTCTAGACACAAAAGGCTCAGACTACCTTGCAAGTTTTTCAAGGGACCAAGTTCGGTAATCTTACAACTCTTCTGAAGTCCGACTACAAAACTAGACAAAGTTTGAAGCTCCGTCAACCGACTTAAACATGGAGGTGTCTTAACCCATGGTGAAAATTCCAAATGTCTCAAACTAACGAATTCTGCTAAATTCTCAGGAAGATAAAGAATCATTGAGTTTCGAAGGTTCAACGTTTGTAAATTATAAAGCATAACAATAGATTTTGGAAACTTCAGTCTTGAATAACTTGAAATCTCAAGATATCTCAGATGTATTAACTGACCTATAGAATCTGGTAACTTACCTGTAAAAAGTAGAGATATCTTCAATACACGCAAACAAGCAAAGTTTTTTATCTTAACATCAAACACACTTTTATCAATATTTTGAGAGATCTCTTTAATGAAATCAATTCTTGTGCGTAACTTGCTTGCGACTTTTTTGCTCCCCTTCTTCTGAAGATCCGTTCCCACCATATTGCTAGGATGCAGCTTCAAATTTTGTTCACTTGAAATTGCACATGCAATATCATGTATAAGATCATGCATCTTACAACATATTGTTCTTCCAAGTTTATCTTTAAAAGCATCTTGAAATAAACAGCGAGACAATAAGATACTAAAGTACACGTCTCCAACATTTTCCATTGTTGTGTTGTTTCTTTTTCCTTGTGGTTGAAGAAAACCTTGAGCCATCCACATTTGAATTAGTTCTTGTTTTCCAAACACAATATCTTTGGGAAAATTTGAACAATAAACAAAACATTGCTTTAATGAAGATGATGGTAGACGGTCTACACTTAATTTTAGTATAGACAAAACAAAATTTTCCTCCTGTAGTGGACATCTTAGCACAGTTTCCAGCATTTTCTCCCATCTATCACCATTTCCATCGAAGTTTACAGCTCTTCCCAAAACTCTTGCAACCAATGGTATGCCGCCAATTTTTTTAACCAACTCTTTTCGAAGAATCTCCAAGTTTGAAGTCATCGATAGTCCACATGCATTTGCGCTTTCTTTAAATAAGGACCAACATTGATCATCAGACAATTTACTCAAATGATGACTAGGAAGTGTTTCCATAATATTTGCAACATCAGCACTCCTTGTAGTCACTACAATAAAATTTTCAGATTTTCCAGTGATCCTGAGTAAACAAGATTTCAACTCATCCCACAAAAAAGCATTTTCATTCCAAACATCGTCAAGCACGAGAAAATATCTTTGCCCATGCATCTCTTTTTGAAGTTCATGAAGTAAGACCTCCTTATTGTCCCCTCCATTGGAAAGACCTTTTAGATTTTGCAAGATTGCTCCCAAAATCTTGTTGACAATAAAAGGTTCAGACACACATACCCATACAATTTTATCAAAATGTTGTTTGACTATCTCATGATTGAACACTAACTTGGCTAGAGTTGTTTTTCCCAATCCACCCATACCAACAATAGGCAAAATAGATAAAACTGGTTGATTGCTAGCATGAACCACTTGTTTTACTATGTTTTCAAGTTCAACATCTCTCCCCACAATTTGATAATCATCAAACTCTGAAGTTGTCTCTCGAAACTGGCCAATAATATCAATCTCTGGTCCAACAGTTTCATTGGCAACTAGTCCTAAAGGACCAGCCTCACTGAAATGTTTTTCTAACAATTCTGTTAGAGTTTTCATTTTCTTCGCCATGTTACAACGAAAGATGAAAGCGTTGTTAGAAGGCGAAACGAAATTGCGTACCTTGTTCATATTTGATGTTTGCACCTTTAGTCGAAGCTGTACGTAAACAATTTGGTCTAATACATCGTCCACTTGATAAACAAGATCATGAAGATCCTCCACCCAAATCCTCACAGAACGATGATGTAAGTATCTTGAGTTGATATCGTGTAAGAAAGCTTCACCCTTGAGTAGCCATTTTTGGAGCTTCAAAAGATCATCCTCAAATCCCCACGCAAGACCAATTTGGTCAGCTGCAATTTTCACCACCTTCTTCAATGCTTCCTCCACACCAAAAGTCCATAGGAAATCACCCATTTGTACAATATAACGTGCTCTCTCAGAAAATTGCTCAAATGATTTAGGAAATAATCAGATCCAAAATGCAAATTAGGGTCTATAAATATAAGTACGGGTCTTTGTAAAGTCAATGGGAACTTGAGATTGAGGAAGTTGCGTAGAAATGAGATGCTGTCGTGTTGTCAATGCATTACTTGGTAACAATTTAATAATTAAATAGCAATTTTAATTTTCGTCGGAAAAATTAGAGTTTAGTCGTATAATTTAGTAAAATTATATAAGAATTATTTAGGATCAAATCATATGGAATAAATTCTAAACTTTTAAAACTATAGAAACAAAATTTTAACTTTCTCTGTTAAAATTGAAACCTATAGTAGTTTTAGAAATTAGACTTCCTAATGATAAAAATTGAATCTTCAAACTTATACAGCTAGTCTCACTTCTCCAATTTCAACATTTATATAAGTTTAAGAGCATAATTGCAACTACTACCGAGATACAACCAAGATTAAATGAAAATGCTTACACTTACATATTGGTAAACTGATGGAGGGTCAAGTTTGTTAGATAAATGAAACTTCAATAATTGTAACGTTTCTTTCAAGTTGAGGTACAAAAAAATTTGTATCAATTTAAATCCTTAACTTACATAATTATATCAATTTAAACTCTGTAGTATATTTTATATGGACACACTTATTAAAGTTGATGGTTTAAATTAATACATTTATGAATATTCATAGTTTAAATATATATACTTACAAAAATTCAAGTTTTAAATTGATATGGTTGTTTGTTCATTATCTAAATTGATACAACCCATAATTTGGGGGAAAATTGATTTTTGCCCAATAATTTAAGGTGGATGATTCATATCTATAACCTTTTGATCGAAGATGTATCTCGTATGTCGTTTAATATTTTTCATCTTGGCTACAATGTAATAAATCTTTCTAGTATTTTTAGTTAAATAATCATCGATTTTGTGTATACATTCAACATTTTATATCTAATAAATCTATCTACTTTAAAAATATCATTCGTGAAATTTTAAAAAGCATATGATAGTTCAAAAATTTATTGGACATTCAGTTGAAAGGGTGAGATCTATTGAATGAAAGATTAAATGTTTTAGAAGCTATTAGACACTACTACTTAAATTTTAAGACACTATTAGGCATCAAATTAAAATTAGTTCAAAGACTTAATAAACACTTTTGAAAGTTCATGAGTCAAACAAATACAAACTTCTAAGTTTATGAACTAAATTTGCAGTTTAACCTATAAAATAAAGTCAAAGATATATATATCAAACAAAGTTTGGAGGTGATATTTGTGTCCAACATTTTTCCATTAATATCTTTATAAAATCGAAACTTCTAGACGTTTCCATTGACATCAACGTCGATATATTTTGGTCCTTCATTAATTTTTCACTCTTTAAGATAGTAAAAAGTTGTGGCATTTGATGATGTGTATCAAAGTGTCATCCCCTGTTATTTCTTCCCCACTTCTCGAAGTTGATCATGAAAATTAGGGTGGATCTACCGCAAAAAATGCAAAAGTCAAACACGATGTTGTTACATGATAATTAACAAACAAAACAACTTAATATCAAATAGTAACAACATATATAGAGAGTCACAAATATTGGTAACATGCTACCATTTCGATGCAATATCACCAACTCCGAGGAATTGTGTGCATGGTCAAAGAAATTTAACAACTAAAAATTTCAGCAATTATAGTAAAGTATTTATCTAATGCATTCATCTTTAGTGACCCAGGTATAGTTTAGTATTTAGTTTCAACTTAAGCATCCTTTTAAGTTTCAGAGAAAAGTTTCACTTCACTATATAAAAAGTTCAGCAATTATAGCTTGAAATACTTATATGTTATACTCCTTTTAGTTACTCATGTGTATTGAGTTTAGAAGTTAAGAAAAATGCAAGACGAATGTGTCAAGACGTTGTGGATAACATCTTGACGCGCTCAAGTTAAGCAAAAAATTGTGTGCCGTCCAAGTATTTGTTATTTTAGAAAACATTAGGTAACATCTCAAAGTTGTGTCGATAAAGTCTATGTAAACATCTTTTTGTGTAAAATTTTAGGGTATTCATTCAGCCACTTTGTGCATGATTTCTAAGATAATCCTTAGAGTTTTCCTCCTTTTTCTTTTACTTTCTTGTATGATGAAGAACTTGAGTAATATCGTCAAGATGTGAACAACTAAAGTTTGATCCTCTGATTGAATGGTGGTTTGAGTTTAGTTGCAATGTTGTGAAACTTTGAGTTTAATTAATTGTAATTTAAGTACTCATTATGTAACATCCAGAAAATTTGAGATAATTTTAGGTTAATTATCTAAAATAATGAGTTGGATTTATTTTGGGATCTAATTTGTTTTGGGATCTTGATTATTTTGGTTAAGAAATTAAATATATTTATGGGTATATATATTTAATTATTTTTTTTGTTAAAAGATAAATGAGAGATGAGAGAGAAAGATTTGTTTTATTTGAAATACGAAAACGAAAAGATTTATTTGTATTTAAATAAGGAAAAGGAAAAGAAAATAATAATAATATTCTTTATAAATAAGTTAGGGTTACTTTGGAAAGCGTGAAAGTTATAAAAAAAATTACAATCTTCTTCCTCAACCCCTTCACTGCCGCGCTTCTCCGTTCACCGATGTCGTTTAATCTTCCAGATTTGATTTTCCCGTTGTCGCTCACGGTCACCGTCGTTAGTTACATGGGTAAAGTATTGGCTATTTTATTTTGGATTTTTGGATACCCAATCAAGTTAAATCAAGAATTAATTTGAGAATTATTCTTGGTTCAATGAAAGTTATTTTAGAGCTATTGTTAGAATTAATTTGTAGAGTTTCTCCTACGAATTAATTTGATCGTCGACAACGAATCGGTAAGATTAAAGAACTACTTTGAAGGGTAAATTTGATTAATAATTTTTATGGAAAAATTGTTAAT
>JBBPDJ010000002.1:10137209-10150632 GCA_037974625.1 Cucumis cinereus | reverse complement strand
TTGTTTTGTCTTTGTCTTTTAAAATGAATTTAATGATTTTTACTTAAGTAACGACCTTGGGTTAAGGTTTGAAAATCTGAGGCGTTACAGTAACGACCTTGGGTTAAGGTTGAAAACCCAGGGCGTTACACTTAACTCCCGATGGTGATATTTGTGGGTCGGAAGATGATCTCCCGACGAGTATTTCACAACGAAACTTCGAACACGTTTTTTTTTACCATTTTTTGACGATTTCATGTGTCGGAAATGGTGTTTTCTTATGGTGAATTTTACCATATTTGATTTGCCTAAATATTAATTGATTGATATGTTATACACTAAAAAACTAATAAAACAATACATTGATATACTAAAAAAACACTAAAACTATTGTTGTAGTTACATAAAAAAAAAACAATTATTTCAATCTCATAGCAATTACATGATAATCAGATTCAATGTTGGTAAACAAATTGAAATTAGATATCAATCTTATAATAATCACATGACTATCAAATATAAAAATGAAAATCATATGGCAATATGATAGCAACCTAGCGATAATCAGATATCAATCACATATCAATCAGATTAACTTAAGAGTGTGTTTGGAAGTGATTTTGAGATGGTCAAAATCACTTTTTCTCTTGCCATAATCATTGTTTTTTTTTTACAATGATAGTGTTTAGCATAAACTAAAATTGATTTTAGAAAAATATAAAACTAACTAAAATTGATTTTAGAAAAATATAAAATTTTGTTTAGTGATTGACTGGAAATCAGTCTCAAAAGAGTTATCTAATTCAGGTTTTGTGTAAAATATTATTGGTTGGCTGTAAAATCAAAATTTTTAATTCTAAATATTAGAACACAAGATTGTCTGTCATTAAATTATTAAAAAATCAAACAATTATATACGCTTTGAATTTTCTTTTAATATCTATTATAATTTAGCAACAAAAGAAATGAAAATAGATATTTTACCATAATTATTTAGTTAAACAATTATTTTTTAAATAGAAAATACAATTATTAACTGGATACTTTTAAAGTAACTTTTGAAACCAAATATAATAATTGAAAATCAATTCTAAATATAAAAATCATTTTTAAGAGTTTGATATCGAACATAAATTTAAATGTTTAAAAATAAATTTTACAAAATTTATTGTACCTAAATCTCTTTTTCTAAAATTACTACGTACTATCAGTCCCAAACACACCCTTAACATCTAATGACAATAAAATATAATCATATATCACAACATATTATTTTAAACTATTTTTTTTTTTTGAATGTTTGCAATATTTTAAATGTTAATATATTATTTTAACCAACTTTTTTTCTTTTATTTTTTTATTAAAGATCATGAAGAATTTGTTATAAAGTGAAATGTTTACTTGAACCTGGCTAACAACAATGAAATTTCCCATTCTATGAAAATGATAATGTGGATGGATTCTTATACAAAAACTTATACTTATACATACACAAAAAATCATTGAATTATTTAAATTAACAAATAAATTTCAATATCTTTAAATCTTCAATAGTTAGTGATTGCTGTTTACATTTTTTTTTTTTGTTACGTTCCTTCAACTCAAACCTATTGAACACATGAAAATATCGGCGTGTTGATGAAAATTGAAACCGTCCTTGTCGTGATATCCTAGCCCAACAAGGAAAGAAGAAAGTCCCTATAACTGCCTGATGTTTCAGAATGAACAGCATCATGGAGTGTTTTCTTATACTTTTTTTGATATTCTGTCTTTATATATTGCATATCTATCTCTGTCCTTGTCACAATTATCCTTATTAGTGTTGAGTCATCTGTTCCCATGCCTTTCATTGCCTTGTGCAATACCTAACATAGTTAAACAAAACATATATTCAACAATATATTCAATCATATAATGAAGAATTCTTGAAAACTTGAAGCTATCTCCGAACATATTACGTTTTTGTTAGTTAAATGCATGTTTGAGAGTGATTTTTTAAAGAGTAACTTAAAAATTCAACAATTCGATTAAATTGCTTAAACTAATTTCTATAGATAACAGATTTCTCTTTAAGATTTAGTTGTTAGGGTGAAAAACCATTATTAAGATTTTAGAAGATTGATTCTAGACTATAATGTATAATGTGTGTGTTTTCTCTACAAAGACTAAGTATTATGTATAAGAAATTTTCTTGGTACGAGTTAAATCGTTACGAATTTGAAATAACAAAAAGGAGATGTTACATACTAATGCTTATAGACTTTGTTATAAACTTGGGAGTTTAGACTTTAGAGAGACTAAATTTTCACAAAATTAATAATATAGGAACTAAATTGTTACAAAAGAAAAAAAAAAGTTCAATGACTGAATTGTTGCTTTTGTGAATGTTTATGGACCAAAAACGTTTTCTCCCAAATGGTGCTTAGTCTTTGTACTCGTAATTTAGTCTCTAAGCAATAGTGTGTGACAATCTATTTTCTGTTGAATTAGAAAACACTTTTGGTCCATAAATTTTCGCAAATGGTGCTTAGTAACATTTGGTAGCCATTTTGTATTTTGTTTAAGTTTTTAGAAACCAAGGCTAGACATTACTTTCACCCTAAATCTTTTCCTTTGTTATCTATTTTTTACCAATTGTTTAAAAAAACCGCCTCAAAATTTGAAAACTAAAAAATGTAGCTTTTAAAATCTTATTTTGGTTTTTGAAATTTGGCTAGGAATGCAACTCTCTACTCAATATTGATACAAACAATGCTCGAGAAATTAAAAGAAATATGCTTAATTTTGAAAAACCGAAAACAAAAAACCGAAAACAAAAAACCGAAATGGTTACCAAATGAGGCCTAAGTTATTACAAATTAAACTTCAATTACTAAATTATAATTCAAACTTAAGAAATTATTTCAAATAACAAAAACTACTATAAATATTTACAAATATAACAAAATTTAATGATAGATTTCTAGCGGTACCTATACTTTGCGTTACATAAAAAGAACCCTTCAAAATTTAGGGGCAAAATGAGACTTTTAAGCTTGTTATTGAAAAAAATACTAACAAAATAAGTGGTTCCTCGAAAAAACACTTTAAGCAATGTATCAAACTAGTAAAAATATTTAATTACAAATTATTTCATTGGTTGGGTCACGTTCTTAAAAGGTGACATTCATATAATCAACGTATCTGATTAAAAAGGGTTTTGAAAGCTTCAAATTCAATACAAACAAAATCTCACAACGACTAATGAAGGAAGGACATTCACTGAAAATAATTATTTTTATTAGTACGAGATCTTTACGATTGTTTAAATTCATCATTAAAATAATTTAATGAGTGATTTTGGACCTTGTTTACAACTAAGAAGTTTTTGAAAGGTTAAAAGTGATTTTAATCGTGCTAAAATCACTTCTAAATAGATTGATAAAAATAAAAAAATAAAAATAAAAAAGTAAAGTTGACCCATTTGGTTAGGTAAAAAAAAAAAAAAAAAAAAAAGAAAGAAAGAAAGAAGAATTGATGGAAATTTGAAATTGGAAAATAAATCTAAGAACATTTATTTAAGAAAAAAAAAAAAAAAAAAGAATATGTTAGAGAATAGAGCAATACCTTTGCAAAGTACAAAGCAGGATTCTGAGCACAACGCACAATAGTTAGAAGGCCATACTCAAAATAACCAGAAGTTTCACTTTTTATTGCCTGCAAACAAATTATGGCCTTTCTCATCTTAATCTTCAACCTTTATCCAAACACTCTTACCATACCTTAGCTTTAAGTACTACTCAAATATGATTATTAGAATTGGAAATGTAATTATAATGTACCTTTTCCAGAGAATTGGCATATGATTGTTTATAAGTATAGGCAACAGCAGCAAGATGAGCACGACTACTTTCACTAAATATTTTAATAAACTTGTGTTCATCAGTTCCCCATCTCTTCTCTCCTGCCTTATACAAAGCTTTTGCATCTTTCTCTACTAAGTTTCTGTCTATTTCTGGGCCTTCGTATCTTGGTTTACTTACATAAGCCAATAGCAGCTGCATCCAAAAATACTTAAAACCAAGAATATATATTATAAAAGGACAGTGTGAAAATGAATGAAACCAACCTTTTTGTGATCACCAGAAGCACTTTTTTCAATATCATGTTCAATATATGATTGGAACATAGACAAGTAGATTTGTCTTAAGTGTTGAATTTGAGTTGAAGTACGTGAACATAATACTTCTGTGGCTCTTTTAAGATGTATTGGTTCTCCACATAATGCCTCCTTTACTATCACTGCATCTCTAGTTGCTGGATCATACATCCATAATAAAATTGCTTTCTGAAAAAACAATAGAACATTACACATAAATCTTCCATTCTTTTTTGTCTAGACACTAAATTAAAATTAAAGTATATATACATTCACCTCAAGGTTGCCACTAAGCTCAGATTTCAAGTGTTTGATGAGGTCCTTGTGGTACATGGCTTTATACTCACGTTGAATTAGAGAACGTTGTGTTGCATCTCTATGTGCTAGAATATTCACAACTGCACCACTGTCACAACCAAAACCTATATATATATACACATATGGATCAATAATTTTTGTTAGTATGTCATCAAACAAGCGTAATAAAAAATGGTTATCCAATATATTTTGTCCATTAAATTACGAGTATAGTCTGTTGAACTTTTATCAAATAAGTATTTATTTCGTAACTTCTAAAAGTCCTATATATCTAATACATTCATGAACTTCAAATGATTTGTCAAATAGCTTCATTGTGTATTTATTTGGTGAATTATTATGAATAGCTCCATGGAGTTTAATGTCCAAATAAGGTTCTTTGACTTTTTTTTTTTTTTTTTGACAAGATGGGTTCTTTAACTTTGAATTTTGGGTTGTATATAAGGTGTAAATGTAATCACAATCACTCAAAATATGAACGATGGTGGAATGCGTGAAAAAACAAAGGTTGAACATAGTAGAAAGCGGAAAAGAGAGTTGGTTGTTATAGATTCTTCTATTATATTTACATTAAACTTAATGTTGTAATTAATATGGTCCAATTATATTTACCTATCAATTAAGTAACATATGATTTCTCTAATTAAATACTCTCATGAAAACGGTATATATAAACATAAAACTCTTGGATTAATCCTTATTTTACATAATCAACAAATTTAATTTTTCCATAATTATTAAAGGAAGATTAAAAAAAAGAAGAGAGAAATACAATCACAAATTAAAATATGTTACTATAACCCATATTATTATAACTCATTTTATTGTAAAAATCATCTTTAATTCAAAGATTGTGACTTTTATAGAATTGTTTAAACTTACATGTCCTCTATTTCCCTCAAACTTTTTCTTTCTCCAACAATTTTTTCCAACTTGTTCTCTTTCTCAAATCCAATAACAATAACAATAATAATCTTTTCTCACGGAAAGAAGTGAACTATTTTCAAATATAGTAAAATGTATCAAAATATTTACAAAATATACAAAAAAATCGCAGTTTTATTTATCTATTGTGAACTGCGATAGATCAAGATATACTACTATTTGTGTCTATCTGGATAATAGACATACTGTAATATACCAAGGTAAACTATTGTTTGTGTCTATCTATATGACAAACACATATAATAGTCTATCTTAGTCTATCACGATCTATCATAGATAGATTGTGATATTTTACTATATTTGTAAATATTTTCAGAAGTTTTATCATTTGAAATAATTTTCCAAAAAGAAAAATTAATCACTACAACAAAAACAAGTTTACATGACTCTCAAAAAAATGTCATTATCACTTTTCATGACTAAAGTCATGTAATCCTTCATCAAGGCAAGTGCATAAATTAACAAATACATTTCAATTAACAATAATAATTTATTGACAATTGATATCTATCAATCTATTATTTTATAGGACAAACTTACATTGTCATATAAAACATGTCCCAAAAGTTGATTTTTTCTGTCAGTTAAACGTATACCTTTACATTAAAAATCTGTCAAAAAAATGTTAATACATTTATAGTGTTAATAACCTGTTTTTATAGATGGATATCTATTTGTCAAAATTATCTTTTTTTTTTTTCATGATGAATACCTATTTGTTACAGATGTGTTATTACACCTACGATTCTATAAATATCAACACCAAAACATATATAAAAACATAAATATGAACTTTCATATATAACAATAGAGTTTCTAATGTTTCTAAATAAAGCTATAGACAACGAAACGGATAACTAAATTTTGGTTAAATTATTTACAAATAGAGTAATTACAACTAAAATATTGACATTACCAACAAAAAAAAACATATATAAATAATAACATTCAAAAGATTAAACCAGATTTTTCATTAGTATAATTATTTAAGAAAATAATTTAGGGTGTACACAAAATTCGGTAACCCGACCAACCCGGCTTACCCAATCCAAACTGTAAGGGTTGAGTTGAGTTGGGTTGAAAAATGGAAAAAGTGCAATTTGGGTCGGGTCTCATGTTGTAGGGTTTAGAAACCAAGTCGACCCAACCCGACCCAATTATATATATATAATTAATTAATTTACTTGCTCCTTAAAATTCAAATTCACCTCGGCCGCTCTTTGTCCCTTTCTTGGATTCCCTCTCCCTCCCTCCGTAGTCTGACCTCGTTGGATTTTCCTTCCCTCCCTCTCGATTCCCCATCTCTCTGATTACCCTCCCTCTCGACCTCTCTAATTCCACCTCCCTCTCCAATCCACATCTGTCTATTCGATTCCCCTTCTTTCTTTGATTCTCTCTCCCTCTTTGTTTCCCCTTCCCTCACTGATTCCCTCTTTGATATTCTGTCTCTCTGATCAACAAGCTTCCTTTTTTATACTTGATACGACAAAATTACCCTTTATGGTGAGTTTAATATTTATTTTTTGGTGTATTTGATTATATGATCGTTTGTTGATTTTAATGGTAGGTACATAAAATAAAATTTGGTGATATGAACTTTGGATAAAAAAAAAAAAAAAACCCGGTGACCCAACTAGGTAATTACGGTTTGGATTGGGTTGGGTTGACCCCTAACAAATGGAACCGATAGGGTTCAATTTTTACCAACCCGAAATTTCGAGTTGGTTGTCAATTTTACTCCAATCCGATCCAAACCGGCTTATGTACACCCCTAACAAATTCCTTTACTATGAATGAAAATTTCTAATTCTTCGTTATCCTGATTCAAACATCAGAACATTAAACAAGAGCATCGAATTAATGATCAATTAATTTTCAGAAAAAAAAAAAAAAAAAAACACAAGATCTAACCTTTAAAGGCTTTATGAAGTTGGGCAGCATCATCTTGTGGAGAAGTAAGAACAGGTGGAATAATCAATGAAGACATTTCTTTTTTTGTTACTTGGAACAACAATGAGGTGTTAATGGGTTTGTTTTATTTGTTTTATGGGAAAGAAAATGAGAGAGAAATTGAAACACAGTTGAACATAAAACAAGGTCCAAGAAAAAATATAGAAAAAAACTAAATATATTCTAACCCTTTTTCTCTCCTTCTTACTCGGCAACTCTTTCTATTGTTGCCCATAATTTTCTCCCCTTTCTTTACAACAATGTTTTTTAATCCCTTATTTTAGTGATTTATTTCAAAGAGTTAATTTAGTCTTCAATTAGGCTTTTGTTTAAAAAAGAAATAATACTTTAAAAAGAAACATAAATGTCATGAAATCCGTTCGTGATAGTTATTAGATGTCGTTGAATCCCAAATTTGTGGTAGTGAGTTACAAGTATGTTTGTTTTCAAATACAACAAAACGAACCAAAATAGTTTATCACGGAGAGACTGTGAGTTACAGATAAGTTGTGATATTTGTACTATATTTGTAAATATTTTGAACAATTTTATCATTTAAAATAATTTTCCTAACAAATATAACAAACCAGTTTACAGGTATGTTAGCAAAATTTAAATCAAGCTCTTGGAGTATATCACTTACTAGTTACTTTGTCTAGAAGGAGTCTATCAACGATAGAGTCTATAACTAATAGATTTTATTACATTTGTAATTTTATAAAAATGTGTTATACACAGTGAATTATTATTTCTAAAAGTGCTAAAGTTTGTAGTCAATAATAAAAAACAAGAAAGTGTTAATCTTTGAAGAAGAAGAAAGGAAAACACTACTTGAGAGTTTAGGAGTTTTTTCTATATTTTTGTCGAGAATGTCTCTTTGCTATGGTTTAATTGGAGAGTGTTGTACTTCGTACAATAAATGTTGAAAATTGTGCTATTAAAATAATTAAACCATAATATGAGGTAAATTGGTGTTGGGTAAATTTTAATAATTTTCAACCCGAAAGGTATGTTATAGCGTTTGGTGAGTTAATACTACTAAATTGTTGCGACTTAGATATATATAATGACTAGAATCGACATGCTATAAAATATTGGTTTTTCATCAGTAGTTTTTTTAAATATTTTTTTATATGAATATATCTATTTATACGAGATTTCAACTAAGAAAATTTGATATGTGGAATTATGTGCATGGGTGCATTACAATCTCTAAAATTTATTATTCTCTCATTCTCGACCACCTCGAATATTGTCGGCTTAACTTTGGGCTAGAGTGATTACTTTGTTTTAGCAAACTTGGTTTGTTGATCTTATATCTTGAATTTTGACTTGTTGATATCATATGTTGGATGTTGACTTCTTGATTTTGTGTATTGGATTATACTCTCATTCATTGATCTTGTAAATCATCTTTTGGCTTGTTGATCCATGTATGTTGGATAGATCTTTTGGCTTCTCGATCTTGTAGTTTAGATTGACCTCTAGCTGTGACCTCTTAAATACATATATTCACTTCAAATGGAGAGTGTAGCTTATGAATATTCTTGCAATTGAAGTCTTGGACAAAAAAATGTTTGTTTCTAGTTTTCAAATATGATTCAATCTTTAGAAGTTTAAAGTATCTTTTGATTGTTGGAGAATTTTGTCCAAGTTCTAATTTCAAATTTAGGTTGACCAAATAAATAGAAAAATCCAAAGTTTACTTTGGACAAATGTAACAACCCCAAATTATTAGATGAAATTAAAGTGCTTTTGTTCAATCTGTTTTCGTTGAATGCTTCTGTATTGCTTTAGAAACTACGTTGTAGCAATGATTTTTTATTTAATAAAGAAATTTATTTTGTCAATTATCATGAACTAAAATTCTCCAGGGATTTAACATTGTAGATACCCTAGGGTTTTTTATGGCTTAAGTACTATTGTGCTCCCACCACTTTGCTGCTCTTGCATTCTCTTAATTGATTTTAATGAACACTCAAGTAAATTAAGTTGATTACTTAATTTAACAAACTAGTGGAATTCTAGTGCTGAGAGAGCTAAGGTGTACACAAATTTCACCTAGAGATATGAGAATTAAAGCCTAGGAATAGGAAAAGTCATTTTACCTTAGGAATAAGGGGTGTCGTAGGGTAAATAAACTTTGATTAGGTAGTAGCTTACACTTAGACCATATCTATTCTCATGATGAGTGTGCTCTCTCCATAATTTTAGTTATTGGAATACTTCAAGATTTTATTACCTCATCAACAATGTATGCTTCTACTTAGACCGAACATATTCTCATTTTATTTATCATTCATACACGTTTGTTTGATCAATGTTCTCCAAAACTTAACAAATAAAATTATGGAGAGAGTACAGTCATCATGGTGCACAAGTGAAAATGACACACTAAAGACCTAGGTGATGGACTTGTGAAACTAATATAACTCTACATTTTGTAATCTTCGCATAACTAAAAATAGTTTTTTCTTGGATGATAACTTATGGGTAAAAAGAAAGTTGAAAATGGACCTTAAGTTATCTAATGTTTACGAGAATGATCCTACAATGAAGGTCATACTAAAGTACGTAAGAGTTATTGATAATTTAAATTATTAATTCTCACAACTAAACTAGCGCATTATGATTTTTTATTTATTGTTATTAACTGAATACAAGAAAAGCAAATCTCATCAAGATGGCCAAATAAAGGAAAGAATGAAAAGCAAGCCAAAGGAGAAAAAACTGAAGGGAACAAACCTACCGATGAAAAGCCAACAACAACTGATACATGGATAGACGTAGCAAGAGAAATAATACGACCAGCCAACACAAATGATGATAAAATTAAATTCACCTTTAGATATGTCATCATTGAATGTGCAACTAAGTCAAACATGACATTGTTGTGACTAACTTCAAACTTTTAAACTGAACATCTCTGGTTTGGCAGTTTTAGGAAGTTTGGTTTGTGAAAGAACATTGTTTAGAGTAAAATGGAATTGTTTATGAAACTATTTTTACTTTTTGCGTTTGGAACAAATAGGCATCTAGTCGTTTAGGAAACATATGAATGTTTTAACTTTTACTTTTAGAAGACTATAATATATCTTTGAACAAGTTATTTTAATAGACATTCGTTAGGTTGGAAACTCACTACTGATGTTTCGAATTACACTATATTCCAATCGAATTGAGCTACAAAAAAAATATAACTAAACAAATGTATACAAATTTAGTTATATTCTTCCTCAATCTATCAAATCAAATATAGATACAGAAAAATATACCGCAACTAAACAAACGAGAAATTCTAGCTACCTTCTTCTCTAATCTACCAAATCAAATATACCGTAACTACACATAATTTAGTTATCTTATTCCACAATTTACCTAATTCAATACAACTACGCAAAATACATTGTAACTAAAACAAATTTGATTTACTTCTTCGGTAATCTTGCAATTACTATACAAGCAAGTAATACATTATACCAAAAACATTCACAAACCATGAGGGAAAAAAACTTTATGATAAACAAATGTCTAACCAAATCACAGGATTCAAGCTTCACATTGTCAATTTTTGAAGATATTTGTAACTGAAGGGATAAAAGTCCTTACACAGCATAAAATATTTACAAAGCCTTTTCTTAAATTTAATTGGGAAATAAAAATACCAATACATTGCCAATAAAATACAGAGATAAACCTACTATATAAAATTTATGGCTAAGCATGCTAAAACTATAATTACACAGAAAAAGTGAACTTACTCTCATCGTCTCTGTATCTACAAATCGTCAAATTGAAAGTCACCATCTCATGGAACCATTCCTAGTCAAATTGGAAGTCACTATCACTTGGAACTTTTTCTATTCAAATTGGAAGTCACCATCATTTGAAACTTTTCCTATGCTCTGAGTAATTGAGGTTTTGGTTTGTTGGAACCAAAATGAATTAAAAATATTTTGGAAAAATATACAGAGAGTAAAAATTAGAGAGAAAATTTCTATGAAACCGTTCTGCCTTTTCGAAGTTAGAGAGATATGTGGGACTATCCCACTATATCCAAGAATAACTCCCACGTATGGGAGTTATTCGTTTAATTTAATTAAATTTTAATTTTAATTAATTAATTAATAATTAAATCATATTTAAATGAACATCTCTCACAAAACCTATAGTTTTAATTTAATTAAATCAAATTTCATTAAATAGAATTAAACTAAACTATTAATTAATTATTAAATTAAATATCTTATATTTAATTTAATCTATATTTAAATCATTTTTATATTTAAATTTCTTTCGTAACCTATAGTTTTAATATGTATCATATATGCATTAAATTTTAATCTATAGTTTTAATATGTATCTAATTCACATTAAATCAATATTTGAACTCATTCAAATATTTAATTCTCTCATAAATTAATTATGAATCACATCAAAATAAAATTAATATTATAAAGTTTAATTAAAATATAAACTTCATATTATAATGTATCACCATACATTATATTAATTCTCTAAGTCAATTTGAACATTTCAAATTATATCCAAGATATATGAACCTTATTATCCCTTACGAGCTAGGAAGAAAACCTAATGAACCTACATATCAAAAGCTACAACGATATGACATTAATTGGCTAAACTCATTTATCACATTAATCAATATTCGTTAACTGTGTGCACACTCCACTAAAGATTCACACTAGCGGATATGCGCCTTGAAGTTCAGTAAGGAATTCCCCAAAACCTTCTGTACGTGAACTCTTCTCACTCTAGATATATTTCTGTGTCCACGGATATAGACCAATAATAGCAAGTTAGTTCTTCACAAGTGTTCGTAACACCAACTAGGTCAAATACCGTTTTATCTCTAAGTTACTTCTTAGTCCTTAAATACTAGCGCTCATCTAATGAACAACCTGTTTATGGTTGAACCAATAAAAAGAAACCCCTCTCCAGTCATAGAGAGGGTTGTGACCTTTGTTCAAGTATGAAGTCACCATTTAAGGGAACACTCATCTATTTACCCTAAAGTCGAGAAGGACTAGATTTCATCTTTTGTGATTATGTTCCTAGCTCCCCACTCAGTCTTGTCCCCCAAAATGGTAGGCTTATTGAATCGAAAATCTGGTCACTCTCACTTGTACAAATCAAAAGACAATCCCTCGAAAACAGGAGTTCATAATACACTCAAGATTAAGACTAAATTGCCTAAGGCATCCTATCGAAATAGAAACCTAACTAGTCAACAGAGTTACATCTAGTGTTTATTATTTCGTGATCCAATCTTATGCAAACTCATTGCATATGATACCCCTACTCTTGTGTCACCTACACAAAAGCATTTGATCATTGTGTTTGTATCAAATACAAAGTGGGTCGTATCCATAGTGTTATCAGGATAAAATACCCAGTCTTATCCCTATACTATAGACCTTTCTCATACAGTTCAAGACTTATATAACAACTTAGGTTGTTAGTTTATTGGATTTAGGTTAAGAACACAAAACTTATAATCAATAACACTTTATTGAATTTAGAATAATAATACTTTATTAATAATAGTTAATGGATTTTATTTACTATCTACGAGTTTTAGAACACAAAACCCAACAGTAACTACAAACATAAAAAAGAAAATCCAATAATGAATGAAAATAGCTTAAATTATGGGATTGAAATTTTGAATTGTAGATTGCAAATTTGCGCTACGGATTTGAACTCGGCATGTGTACTTTACAAAAAGAATCTTTAAAACAAATGTGTACATTCATCTCAACCTTAACCATGGTTTCACTTCAATTTTAAATAGAGTTTCATCTCAACTCAACTTTTATAAATAGAATAATACTACCATGTGAATAAAAGATAAATACAATTAATGAAAAAGTAAAAGAAAAAAAATAAGTTTTTTATAGAATTCTCAAGTGGTGAAAACTACCTTTATATTATCAACTACTTGACTTCATGTGTAACACCCCGGGTTTTCAACCTTAACCCAAGGTCGTTACTTAAGTAAAAATCATTAAAACCATTTTTAAAGACGAAGGCAAATCAAAATAAATACTTTAATTTAATCCAAATAAAATA
>JBBPDJ010000002.1:10112841-10137109 GCA_037974625.1 Cucumis cinereus | reverse complement strand
CTCATGTGCGACAGCTAAAATATCCCATGCTTCTTTTGCGGATTCACATGTGTTTATGAGTCTGAACACATTTCTGTTTACCTTATTGAAAATAGCATTAAGGACTCGAGAATTCTCGACAGCAACATGATCCTCATCTCTTGTCCAGCTGTCTTTTGGTTTAGTAATTTCAACTCCGTGTGCTCCAGTAATTTTGGGAGGGGTCCAACAAATTAAAACTGCTCTCCATACCTTCTGATCTATGGATTTTAAAAATGTTGTCATTCTCGCTTTTCAGTATGCATAGTTTGTTCCATCTAGCATAGGAGGTCTTACAGTTGAGTCGCCTTCCCGTTGTGCATCCATCCTTGATATTTTTAAGAAAAAACTTTGCTACAACCAATGCTCTGATACCAATTGAAAAACTATTTACGATCTTGCAAACAGTAGTTACACTGATAATATAAATATAGATGCAATATAATAACACTCAAAAGAAGAAAGAAGGACACCAAGACGTTGTTAACCCAGTTCGGCAATCCAGCCTACATCTGGGGGGTTTTCACCCTGATGAGATCATTATTATTATTATCACAGAAACTCTTCACAGTTTACAGAGTTACAACACTTGTCATAACTTAGGATAATAACTACAATAGCACAGATACAGCAGAGATATCACCGCAGCCGATACTCGTCTTCTCAATTCACCAAATCATTCTGTAATCTATCATTACTGAATCTCTATGATCTCATATACTCACAAGCTCCCCCTGTTTAAGTTCTTCAAGATATTTGTCAAAGAGTTCTCCCCCTCAAAAGGCTCACACCATGTAAACGAACTTTCACACCTTTTAGAATACTCACATAGGCTAGATGAAATAACAAACTGTTCTTCCAAAAGTGTGTAAAACAAAACCAGACGGCAACACCTTTTTAATCTCTTATTCTGGACCTCAAAGCCACGTCACACACGCTAGGTCAAAAACAAAAGATTTTATATCATAATAATTTTTAGAAGATTTAATCCCTTTTAAAAAGAATCTTTCCAAGAATATCTCAACCACTAAGAAAGATAATTAATCATATAATTAAATAAGATATTCTTGGAGAAAAGGAATTATGAAGATTTAATCCCTTTTAAATCAAATCTTTCCAAGAATATCTCAACCACTAAGGAAAGTAATTAATCATATAATTAAATAAGATATTCTTGGTGAAAAGGAATTATGTTAAGCCAATTAATAAATGCAACAAATTCAAAACCAATCTTTACCAAACTCAAAAGGCAGTCAAAATTCTAATGTAATCGAGAGTTTAGGTATACCAAAGTCAATTCCATATCCTACTGTAAAAAATAAAATGAAACATTCGTTGATTAACAGTAGGGGTGTACATAAGTCGGGTTGAGTTTAGAGGTAAATTATAGACCAACCCGCGGTTCTCGGCTTGGCAAAAATTGAACGCTGTCGGTTCAATGCAAAAGGGTCAACCCAACCCTTAATTTTCGAGTTGGGTTGGATCATCGGGTTGTTCTTTTTTCACAATTTTGACTAGTTTTTCATTATTTCATTTTTCATTAAAAGTTAAATTTTTGCAATAAACAAAATGTAATATTTACGTAAATGTTCTAAATATGTTAGATCAATTTTAAAAAAATTTATAATAAAACAAACAACAAGTATTGTATGTAAAGTCAACTGTTCACTTTCAAATACATTAAACTTAAGTTCAGGTAAAATCCAAGTTTACATTCAAAACAGGAATAAAAAACATTCAAAAGTTTACACTACATTTAAATTCATTATATAATAATAATAATAATATAATAAAATCAAATTGGTCAGGTTGATCGAGTTACTAAATCCTATAACCCAACCCAACCAAACCCAAAATATATTTTTTTAAAAAAATTCTAACCCAACCCAACCCTTACTGTTTGGATTGGATAATCCGGATTGGTCAGATTACTGATTTTTTTTAACACTCCTAATTACCAAGATTCTACCAAGTGTTTCAATTTTGAGGTAAGTTATGTTTATCTCTTCAATTTTCGAAACACGATATTAGCTAGACTACAAAATAGTATTTAGGCGCTTACATTTAATAGGTCATGTATTCTTGTAGAGAGAATTTAGTCCTCTCGAAAGGCTTATTTATTTTGTATTCACTAAAGAACATTTTTCCTATAATCCATTAATTTGATGTCCAATATAACAAAGTGAGGTAGAATCGTGAAACAACCATGGCCAATTACATCTATTTCTTAAAAAAATCAAAAAAATAAACGAAAACATACAAAGGAACTACTATACAACTCAGACTTGATACAATAGATGTTCATAGCATATAAACTTACACAAAGCAAATACAATCATTACAAAAGAAAAATAAAAAACCACAAAGTATCAAACATGAAGAAGATTTTATACTTTTAGAATCCCAAATCTTCTTGATCTACATTGCAATTGTAGTCTAATGATCAGGACCCAACACGGATAGAAGAAAGTCCTTGTAGCTGCCTGAAGTCTCAGACTGAACTGCTTTGTTCAGTGTTTTCTTATATTTCTTGTGATATTCTGCCTTTATATACTGCATATCTATCTCAGCCCTTGACACGATTACCCTTATCAAGGTCGAGTCGTCTGTTCCCATTCCTTTCATTGCCTTGCGCAATACCTGCAATTCAACAATTTTAACATCGTGTTTTTGGTCCTAGATGGGAAGTGAACGAACATCAACGAATGTATCGGTATGGTCCATCTTAATTTCGGGGATGACAAGAAAGAGAGGTGAGTAATGTATAACTGATACGATGTAAGTGTACAAGAAATTAAGATTTGTATTTGCAAGTGCTTTTTGTAATATGCCCCAAGCCTAGATTTGGAATCCAGATTCAATATCTAATGGTCCCGGCATTCCCGTGCGAACTAGCCATGCTATTTACTTGTCTTAAAATGCTTATAAGATTGAAGATTAACCCTAAAACCAATGTGGCCCTTCCTTCAGCATGTTTTTATCTCAATCTCAAGCTACTAGGAAAAATCTCAAGAGGTCATCCAATATAGAATTGTTCCAAGCTAAGTACACTAAATTTTGGAGTTCCAATGATTGAGTCACCAAAAAGGAAAGTGCACTTTGTTAGTATAGTTAGCCATAATTCTCTTGAGCCTTTGTCAACTTTGCTTTCGTATTATCAGAATCTCGCATTCAGATGTGATCACGGTTGATTCATGTAACCTTCTTGAACTTGGACATATCCTTCTTGAACTCGGACATTACATTCTTAGTGTAGAAGAAAGTAAGGTTGTTTGGGGTGCAATTGAGGGTCACAAGCATGACTTTCTATCTTTTTTCTAACTTTATTTCTACTTTCTTAACTTTTTCATCAACTTATTATTCGTAATACTATTTTTTCCATATATAAATACTTTATTTACGTTTATCTATGGTGTGCTCCGTAAAACAATAAATTAATAAAAACGACTTGTTTTGCTGGCCATGGCGCTTTAGTATGCCTAAAACTTTAGAAAACAAAACATTGATTTTGACCATGGAAAGACTAACTAAAGCACAGCTTAAGAACGTTTAAAGAAAAAGAGTTTAAGAACAATACCTTTGCAAAGTAAAACCCAGGATTCTCAGCACACAGCAAAATTGTTAGAAGGCCATGCTCAAAATTCCCAGATGTTTCTTTCTTTATAGCCTGCAAAATGAATTTGGTATTTTGTTAAACTTAAACATTTATATTCTGAAAGAAAGATAAAGCTTGATCAAACACCTATATATAAAAATACCTCTTTCAAAGAGTGTCCATATGAATGTCTATAAGCATGACTAACAGCAGAGAGATGTGCCCTGCTTCTTTCACTGAAAATCTTTATGAACTTATCTTCATCAGTTCCAAATCTTTTCTCTCCAGCTTTATAGAGAGATTTGGCATCTTTATCTACCAGAGCTCTGTCGACTTCTGGGCCTTCGTATCGCGGTTTACTAACGTAAGCCAATAGCAGCTGAAAATAAGTAATACTCTTTTGTCAGAACGTTAGTTTTTTCCTTTAGAAATTTATCAACTTCCAAACATTTGTTTGAAAAAGAAAGTGAGAGCCGATTAATAATAGCTTCAACTTTAAGATAGAGGTCAATGCATGTATGTTTATTAGCTCCCAGCTTTCACCCCTTTTATCCAACGTTTTCCAAGTATACGAAGAGCTATGACATTCTTCCAAGAACGAGTGACAAGTCAATAATACACACCTCGGGGCAACCATTTGACTTGACAATATTTGATTGTCAAGAAACTCATTGGAATTTAACATCTTAGGTTGGTGATTACATGGGGTTTGAACGGATTATTCAATAGTCTAGTTACTTTTACTACAGACTCCAATGCCACTAGGTCAAGCTACAATGGTTTGTTTTTATATAATCTAAGCATAATGGGGAGCATTTACCAATGGGTTTTGTCAGTTTCCTAAGATCTAAAATATCACCATCGAACTACAAAATGTACACATTTTCACATACAAATCATTAGGCTTTAAACCAAGTAACAGAACAATATCATCCAAAACTGGTTGACAATAAAGAACAAGAGTGATAAAGTAGAAGAAAGGGAAGTAGGACCTTTTGATGATCACCGGTAGCAGTACGTTCAATATCACGTTCAAGAGGAGAACGAAACATGGTCAAGTAAATTTGTTTAAAATGCTGAATCTGCGACGGTGTACGAGAACAAATTACTTCAGTGGCAGCTCTAAGAGTAGAGGTTTCTCCATATATAGCATTCTTCACTATAATAGCATCTCTGGTTGCTGGATCATACATCCATAGTAAAATTGCATCCTGCAAAAATTCAACGATGTTCAAGAAACATACAGAAAACCAAAAGGATAAAATCAGGAATACAAGAGACGAGCAAGAGAGCAAGCACAATTAAAGCATGGTTTTACGTTGCACACTTGGTAATAGCTCAGTTATATTATTGGCAAGTTAATGACCTATTTTGCAAAGTGATAAAATTAAAATCAAGTAGACTCATGGAATTTTATTAAATATGGACTTATTGGATGGATATTAGATCATGGATCCAAATTGCTTCATTTTCGCCTTCATACTTTAAATTCTGCTCATTTTAGTCCATATCTATACTTTCAGAATGATGATAAAGTCCTATAATTCTAAGGAGTGACCATGTTTGTTGATTCATTTTCTTCCTTATGTCATTTCTTTCTATCACAGTTCACAACACACAACACTTCATTAAATGTATATCTCGAAGTGAACCATAACTTTATGCTAAAGTTTTGCATTGCTTTAAAAAATTTATTAAAATTTTGCATACAAAGACCAAAATGAATGCGGATTAAAAGCACGGGTCAAAACAATCATTTTAAGAATATAAGGACTACAATGAACAGACGCTGAAACCACAGGGATTAAAATGAACCTCATACGTGAGTGAGAATAAACAAGAAAAAATAGATAGAAAAAAATGAGCATGGCTCAACTAGAATACAAATATATTAGCAATTAAGAGGTTCATCGTTCAAATGCTCCTACCGTGTTTTACTCAAAAAAAAAAAAGGGACTAAAATCTAAAATGTAAACCAAGAAAGTCTTCTAAAGCACACCTCAAGTTTGCCACTAAGCTCAGATTTCAAGCGTTTGGTGAGTTCCTCAGAGTACATGGCTCTATATTCCTGCTGAATAAGAGCACGTTGTGCTGCATCTCTATGTGCAAGAACATTGATAACTGCAGCAGTATCACATCCAAAACCTCCAAAAACGAAACAAATAAAATCAATACCAAAACAAAAATCATCAGTCACCACAATCTCATTTCAATTTTCATCTAAACCCTTTTTTTTTTTTTTTTTTTTTTGAGAAAAACATACATTTTAGGTCCTTACTATTTGGTCCCTAAATTTCAAAACGTTATGCTTTTCAAGCTTAAATTTTGAGTTTCATTTCAATTTAGTGTCTAGGTTTCATGATGTTACAAATTAACCCAGCTCAAAACTCAACCATAACATTTTGAAACTTAAATACTAAAGGAAAACAAGAACAAAAACCTAGAGACGAGAAAGCTATTACACGCACTTTATCTTATCCCCAACGATCAAAACCGGGCAATTGAACAGGTCAATTTCAATTTAAATTTCATAAAAAATAAAAAAACCACATACTGAAATTCAGTAATTCAGCCCATAGATTCTACCCTTTTTCCCAAACTTTTCCCCCTTTTCCTAACTCGATTATCTCCACTAGAATCAAAACCTGGATTAAAGTGTAAATAGAAAAGCAAAAAGAAATGGGAAACTAGAAGACTGACCTTTGAAGGCGCGGTAAAGTAGGGTAGCATCGTCTCGAGGAGAAGTAAGAAGAGGAGGAATGGTTAAGGAAGACATTGGAGAAAGAAGAAAAATGAGAGGAAAAATTCGAAGAGAAAGTTAAAGATCACCGATAAACTTAAGAGTATATATAAATGGAGAATGAATGATTGGCAGTTGAGGATGATGGTATTTGATTCAACATTGGACAACTTGGTTTTCAGGACGCTGCCACCAAACGCACGTTTTCTTTTTATTTGAATTTTGAATTCTTCTAAACTTTCTCACTCTTTCTTTATTATTATCATTTTTATTACTTTAGTTCTGTTTATCAATTTATTATTGTTGTTGTACGCCATTGACTCATTTTCTTTTTTCTTTTTCTTTTTTTTTGAAAAATAATGTTATTTAAATAATTATCGTAAAAATTAGGATGGTGAAAAAAGTATTGACAAAAATAACTTAGTGAAGTCATCTACCTAATACACGATTATTTTAAGTTGTGGACCGGGTACACGACTTGGCATTGAAATCGTGTACCTGGTTCACGACGCTAACTTGCCATATAGCAGTGTTGACTGTCAACTGTCCACCATCAATGAAGTCGTGTACTAATGTCAAGTCGTGTATCCAGTACACAACTCGTTAACCACAAACCCTACAATCTGCCTCCCTTTTGCCTCCTTTGTTTCCAACCAAAAAGATCCCCTTTCTCTTAACCTTCTACGATCGTTGATCTAAGGTTTAAAATCTTTTTTCTTTTTTCATACATTTTGGTTTATCAAATATAAGTCTATTGGTGTGATTTGTTTGAGTTTCATCATTTTTAGTTCTGTTAATGTATTGTATTGTCAATGAAGCCTTTTATGAAGTGTAGAGTTATATGTATTGATTGTTTGAGTTTGGGTTTCATGTATTAATACGTAAATTCTTAAAATAAATCTAGATGTTAAACTTAATTTGGAATGAAAACTTAGATTGTCTAAATTTGGACTTGGTATTTTAAGTGATATTGTTTACTAAATTTGGATTTGGTGGATTGGGCTTGGAATGAAATTGAATTGGGCAGACTGCTGTTATTTCTTTTAAGACTTTTTTGGACTGATTAGAAAATTAGAGTTTGGATTAGGTACTAAAATCTTTTTTATTAGAATAATGTTGGAAGATGTAATTGTCTTGATATTTTTCCAACTTTAACAGTTAATTGAATATGTCGTTGTGTCATGAAAATCTAGTTATTCTTGAACCTAGTAATGATGGGGATAGTGATATTGATTAAACGCTCAAAATTCATTTTTCTAAACCTTGATTTTAAGTATTTAATCTAAATAAACTTATTTTATAAACTCATTTTTTCAATATTAATTTTTGGTAGTTTTCAAACACGTGGATTTTTTCTAAAACTAACTTATTTTTAAAATTTAATCACTGGAAAAACAATTTAAACACACCCCTTAGGCAAAAATCTCACAAACTAACCCAAAAAACAAAATTTTTTCGATGACTCACCCATTCGTATAAACTTATTAATGAGCGACCTTTTTGCTATGTGAAATGCCATTTTTACCCATTAGTATTCAAATCCTTAACAAACAGTTTTGATTTTTTTTCTCTCTCTCTCTTCAATGAAGTGTTCAGTATTTTTCTATGACTCACCCATTCCTATAAATTTATTAATGAGCGACCTTTTTGCTATGTGAAATGTCATTTTTACCCATTAGTATTCAAATCCTTAACAAACAGTTTTGATTTTTTTCTCTCTCTCTCTCTCTTCAATGAAGTGTTCAGTGATTGTCGTCAATGCACCCATCACCAACATTTCACCAAAACATTTATTTTCAACTAACATTTTACCAACAACATTGAATGATCTTGGATTGTATCAACAATGGAACAAGGAAAGTTGCTCTCAAACACTAAATGTCATTCTCATTCTCTACTCTTTAGGTTCTTCTCCAATCTTTCTCTCTCAATGTTTCAGGTGAAAATTCTTTTTATCCATCGCTTTCATATTTGATCAGATCGATCTTCAGAACCAAATGATCAGATTGTAAGTTTTTGTGTTTGAAGTTTTTTTTTCCTTCTAATATCACTCATCGTGTAATGAAATTTGCACGATCGTTTAGATTTTACTACATGATCGTGCAACAGAATCTAAAGGATCGTGCAAACTTTATTACACATCGGGTGACTTGGATAACAGTTTGTCGTGTGACCTGGATGACAATAGGAATGAATCGTGATCATCAGAACTCTCATTATGATGAGTATTAGCCCGTGTATCCAAGTAAGTGTTGTTCTCATCCGCCCTTGTGTGATCATCTTTTGGCATATGGTCCTCCCCTTGACCTTGGACTTCCGTAAAAGCTATCTCTTCAGATGATAGCTTAAGTTTGGGTTCAACGATAGTCTGCATTAAAATGATGACGTTGAATCAGTAAACATGACACCAAATAATTAAACAAAAAAAAAGACTGATAAAAACAACTACACGATCGTTTAACAATACTAAACTATCATGAAAATAATGTTGCAAGACCGTTTATTAAAGCTACATGATCGTTTATGTCGCATTGCACGATCATTTAATAACGATAGACGATCGTTTATTATAGTTAAACGATCATTTATTTATTGAGTCCTTTACTTACTTTCTTTCTCTGGAATATGTTCCTATCAATCCTGTAAGGTGGAACTTGTGTACAAGTCCACCTAAGTATTCGAGGGACTGCTCGCTTACTTGTTTTCGTGCCTATGAACTTGCTTGAACTACTCATATGCCAAAACCTACATGCTAATAACAAAGTGTGCTAAAAGATAAACATGTTTCATTGACATTTAACTTACATCTGACAATAAATAAAATTCACCTAAAAAGCAACATAACCCTTAATATTGTAATATTGGACTACTTTGGGATTATCTGCTTTCTTCAATTCGTATGCATTCTTCCCTCGTATAACAGAATTCATACTACGCAGCAAACAATTGAAAAAGACAGACGACCAATCATAATTCCTAAACACCTCTAGGTCGTCGAAAATTCCTAATGTCTTCACATCAAATTGAGTTTTCTTATCCTTTCCACCATTACAACCTTTATGAATAATGCCAGCGCAACCTTCACAACATCTTCGTCATTTGTAAAACTGAATCATTTGAAGGCTTCCTCAACCTCCGAACATGTTTTCTCTTTCTTCTTTGAGAGCCTTGGTCCAAGTATGAGCTCCTGTAGCCTCTCACTACACATGTCTCTTTGAATCGTTACATCAATTGGCCATAAAACAGTTACGAAGTTAAATTCCTTTTGTGTGAATGTAACTTTCTTCCCCAAAATTCTTAAGCTTATAATGTCCGACCTCTCATCACTTACCTCCCTTAATAAGAAGTGGGTGGAGTAACTAGCCAGTGAAGACCATGTCAACATTTGGTAATGGTCTAAAGATGGTTTCATTGAACATTTCCATTTGTTCATTGGTTAGTTGATCCTTTATCACGGTATGGATCTTGTGAACTTCGTATGAAGTAGTGGAAGAGAAATATTTGTCCTTAGATGCAACCATCCTAACAAGTTGATCCTAGAAAAATAGACATTTTAGTTACTTAATGAAGCCTATGTGCTTAACGATCAATCAACTATACCTAAATGACCAGTTAATGAAAGCTAAACGTTTAAATCATAGGGATAAAAAGGATATTTCACATGTTCTTTAGCCGTTTAGAGTGTTTAAATAAACAAAAGTCCTACATGATCGGTCAATTGTTGATAAACGATCCCACACCATTGACTAAATGATCGTCCAATACATATTACGCGATCACCAAGTAAGTATTAGTCGATCGTCCAATAAATATTAGGTGACCACTTAACATTTCCTGAACGATCGTGTAGTTTTATGTGATTTAAAACACTTTTCTAAATAGCGTATAAATTTTCCAATTGTTAACAAATTGCCTAATTACTCAGTTTTAAATGAGTAAGAATTTTTGTTTTGTTGGTGTTGGAGGGAAATTTGTAGAAAAATAAAAGAGTATCAAATACTAAGGGATAAAAATGACATTTCACATGGCAAAGGTTACTCATGGATAGGTTAATAGGAATAGGCCAGTCTTGTTGTTGTTTTTGTTTTTTTTTTTTTAATTAGTTTGTGAAATTTTTCAATGCTATGTGGGATAGAAACCTAACATTTTTCTTTTATATTTAGTTACAAAGATTTTAAAACAAATATGTTGAATAGGTAAAGAGCCTCTTACATACAAAATTCAAAAGTTTAGGTCGTATTTGGGAACTTTTAAATTTTTTAATTTTTAAAATTATATTTGTTCTCTCACAATTTCTTATCTTTTAGAGCTTTTAGTCAATTTTCAAAAATAAAAACATGTTTTTGTAAAATACCTTTTAGGTCTCTAACCCAAAAAAAATTGTTTTTTGTTTTTTGTTTTTTTAAATTTATTTTTAGTTTTCTTACTCTTTTTTTTTTTTAAAAAAAAATCATCCATATTTGTAACCCAAAATAAAAAATATGTTTGGTAATTTTTTTTTCTTTTTGAAAATAAAAATAATTTTTTTCTATTTTTGTAGTTTTATTAAAAAAAAAAAGGTTATTCTTACAATAACTTTCTATTGATCATACATAGCAATTAAATTATGGAAATTATTTGCAATGTCAAAGTTTTTGAAAATATTTACAAATATAAGAAAATTTCAAAATTTACCAATGATAGATATTGATAGACACTAATAAACACTAGAAGGCCATTAGTATCTACCATTAATAGATTTTAAAGGAGGCTTGATATAAATCAACTAAGTGTCTATCAATGTCACTAATAAACACTAGAAGGCCATTAGTATCTACCATTAATAGATTTTAAAGTTTGATATATTTGAAAATATTTTAATTCATTTTGTTATATTTAAAAATAGCTAAAGGTAAGTATGATAGACCGAAAAACCAAGTCGACCGACTGAATCAAAGTTGGAAAAGATTACTGACGCAGACATGTTAGAAAAGACATTCTCTACTTTTCATATCTTGAATATGCCCATGCAGCAGCAATATCGAGAGAAAGGTTTTAAAAATATTCTAAACTCATCTCATGTCTTCTTGTTGCCGAACAAAACAACGAGTTGTTGATGAAAACCACAAATTCCAACCAACTGGAACAATACCATTCCCTAAAGCAAATGTTGTGAATTTTAATCATGGACGGGGTTGTGGTCGAGGTAGAGACTGTGGCAGAGGAAGAAAAATTATATTTTCGTGGTGGTCGTTCTAATCATCAAAATTTCAAAAGAATCACATGAAACGATGATCATAAAGGAAAAACTCCACAAAATAAAAATACAAAAGATGATGAAGAAATTTGCTACCAATGTGGTATGACCGGACATTGCTCACGTGTTTGTCGTACCTTGAAACATTTAGTTGATTTATATCAAGCCTCCTAAGAGAAGAAAAAGGGAGAAAATGTGGAAGCAAATTGTGCCTATCAAGATAATGATATATTTGATCCATCCAATCTAACTAATTTGGATGTGGAAGATTTCTTTGAATCTCATGAAGAGAAGATCGACACAATTGATGGAACAACAAGTGTTTCTTTTGATTTTGAAAACATCTAGAATAATGTTGTTGTTATTTTATTATTTATCTTTATGTTTTGTTTTGTTAATATTAACCTTTGTACATTTCAACTGTTGTTTTATTTAATGTAATTAATTTCTATTAATGAAGAAAGATGCATCATTTTCATACGTTGGGTGATTAAAAAATGAGCGAAGAAAATCTATGTCTGGCAGACAGTGCAACCACACACATAATACTTACAAATAAAAAATAATTTTTCAAATTGACAATGTTGAATGCAAAAGTAAATACAATATCAGGTTTTGCAAACTTGATTGAAGGCTTTGGAAAAACATATGTTATTTTGCCTAGAAGAACAAAATTAACCATTGAAAATGCATTGTTCTCTAGTCAATCAAAGAAAAATCTACTGAGTTTTAAAGATATACTTTGCAATGGTTATCATATCGAGACTGATAGGAAAAATAAGATAGAATATTATTATATTATCTATACTGTCTCAAATGAAAAACGTATATTAGAATAGTTGTCTGCTTTATCTTTAGGATTCTATTATACTCATATACGAGTAATTGAAACATATGCGACAATGAACCTGAAGTTCATGAATCCAAATATATTTGCTATTTGGCATGACAAATTAGGACATCCGAGGTTTATAATAATGAGGATAATTATTGAGAATTCCAATGGACACCCATTAAAGAACCAGGAGATTCTTCAATCTAATGAATTATCATGTGATGCTTGCTCTCAAGGTAAATTAATAGTTAGACCATCACAAACTAAATTGGGAGTTGAATCGCCAACATTCTTAGAACGAATTCATGGTGATATATGTGGACCTATTAACCCACCAAGTGGACCATTTAAGTATTTCATGGTCTTAATAGACGCATCCAGCAGATGGTCACACGTGTGTTTATTATCAAGTCAAAATCTTACATTTTTAAGATTACTTACTCAAATAATTAAGTTAAGAGCACAATTTTCTGATTATACAATTAAGAACATTTGACTTGATAATGCTAGAGAATTTACGTCCCAAACATTTGATAATTACTGTATGTCAATTGAGATAAGTGTTGAATATCCTGTAGCTCATGTTCATACACAAAATGGTTTAGCAGAATCGTTTATAAAGCGTTTGAAATTAATTTCTAGACCATTTCTTATTAGAGCTAAGTTACCTACATCTGTATGGGGACATGCTATTTTGCATGTTGCATCACTTGTACGTATTAGGCCAGCAGCTTACCACAAGTACTCGTCATTACAATTAGCATATGGACATGAGCCAAATATTTCTCATTTGAGAATTTTTGGGTGTGCAATGTATGTTCCAATAGCTCCACCACAACACAGTAAAATCAGTCCTCAAAGAAGGCTAAGAATATATGTTGGATTTGATTCTCCATCAATTATTAAATATCTTGAACCCCTGACAGGTGATATATTTACTGCACGATTTGTTGATTATCATTTTAATGAGACAAATTTTTCAACATTAGGTGGGAGGAATACAAAAGTTGGAAAAAGAAATTACATGAAAAGAATCATTATTGTCTCATTTAGATCCTTGTACAGATCAATGTGAACATGAAGTTTAGAAAATAATTTATTTGTAAAATATAGCAAATATGTTAACAGATGCATTTGTAGATGCAAAGAAAGTAACTAAATCGCATATACCAGCTGCAAATGTCTCATAAAAAATTGATATTCCAGCACAACAAGTAGTTATCAATGAATCTCGAGCATGCCAGAAGCGTGTTAGACCAGTAGGTTCCAAAGATAAAAATCCTCGAAAAAGAAAGGAAATCAATAACTCGATTAAGGATACGAATATTTCAGAAGAAATTCAAAATTTGAATCCTAAAAAAAATATTGAAGAAAATAAAGCAATTGAGGATAATAATGAGATTTCGATAAACTATATCACGACAAGAAAAAGATGGAACTGAACTGATGTAGTTGCTGATAACATTTTTGCCCATAATGTTGCTCTTAATATTATATCTGAAAATGAGGATTCTGAACCAAAATCTGTTAAAGAATGTCGATAGTGAAAATATCGGTCTTTATGGAAATCAACAATTGAGGCATAATTGAAATCACTTTCAAAACGTCAAGTTTTTGGACCAGTAGTTCAAACACCAAAAGGTGTCAAATCCCTGGGATAAAATTGGGTATTTGTGAGGAAAAGAAATGAAAATAATGAGATCACAAGATACAAAGCAAGACTAGTTGCACAAGATTTTTCACAAAGACCTGGTATTGATTATGAAGAGACATTCTCCGGTGGTGGATGCAATCACATTGAGATTTTTAATTGGTCTGACTGTATATGAAAATCTAGACATGCATCTTATGGATGTAGTCACAACATATTTGTATGGATCTCTTGATAATGATATTTATATGAAAGTTTCAGAAGGATTTAAAATATTTGAAATATATAAATCAACTTCCCGAGAACTATATTCAATAAAGTTATAGAGATCATTATATGAATTGAAACAATCAGAACGAATGTGGTACAATCGTCTGAGTGGATATTTGTTGAAAGAAGGATATCAAAATAATCCAATATGTCCATGTGTTTTTATAAAGAAATCACAGTCAGGATTTGCAATTATAATTGTATATGTTGATGATTTAAATATAATTGAAACTCCTGAAGAGCTTTCAAAGGCTATAGAATATCTTAAGAAAGAATTCGAGATGAAAGATCTCGAAAAAACAAAATTTTGCCTAGGCTTGCAAATTGTACATTTAGCAGATGGAATATTCGTTCATCAATCAACTTATACAGAAAAAGTTTGAAAAGATTTCATATGGATAAAGCACATCCATTAAATATTCCAATGCAAGTTCGTTCACTAGATGTGAAGAAAGATATTTTCGACCTCGAGATGATAATGAAGAACTTCTTGGTCCAGAAGTACCATATCTTAGTGCAATTGGTGCACTTATGTATCTTGCTAATAATACGAGACTAGATGTTGCATTTTCAGTAAATTTATTGGTTAGATACAGTTCTTCTCCAACAAAAAGACATTGGAATGGAATTAAACATATACTTCGTTATCTCCGAGGGACAATCGATATGAGTTTGTTTTATTAAAATAAATCAATTGGTTTTGTAGATTCATGGTATTTATCTGATCCACATAAAGCTAGATCTCAAACAGGTTATTTATTCACATGTGGAGGAACTGCTATATCATGACGATCAGTGAAACAGACCATAACAGCCACTTCCTCAAATCATGCTGAAATTCTTGCATTACACGAGGCGAGTCGAGAATGTATATGGCTAAGGTCAATGACCCAGCACATTCGTGGAACATGCGGTTTGTCTTCTAGTGAAAATCTTCCAACGGCACTATACGAAGACAACACGGCATGTATAACTCAAATGAAAGGAGGTTATATTAAAGGTGATATAACATAGCATATTTCACCAAATCTTTTCTACACTTATGATCTTGAAGAAAATGACAACATCACAGTACAACAAATTTGTTCAAAGGACAATCTGGCATATTGATTTACAAAATCATTACCTACCACAACCTTTGAAAAATTGGTGCACAACATTGGAATGCGGCCACTCAAAGATCTCACGTGATGTTTCTATGATGGGGAGTAAATTGTATATATGTAAGTGTATAAGTTATATGAATATGTACTATTTTTCCTTCACTAGGATTTTTTTTTCCATTGGGTTTTTCACTAGTAAGGTTTTAATGAGGCATATTTTATATATGTAATGGGCATCTAAGGGGGAGTATTATAAATATTACAAATTATATAGATGCCCATTATAATGCTTAGAGTCCAAAATGCCATGTGGCATTTTTTCATTAACACATATGTTAACCATGTGTCATTTATTCCCTCATGGTTAGTGTCTATGTAAGCCACCTCATGCATGTCAAATTGTCTATAAATAGTGGCTTTTGGTGGCATTTGTTAGATACAAACACATTGGTGAGAAATCCAAATGAATGGGAGAAAGTGGAGAATCTTGAGTGGAAGAATTTGAGCAATATTGTATTATTTTCTTATTTTATTTTATTTTATTTATTTGTTATTTTATTTTAAAATTATTTTTCTCGATATTCGTGTTTCCGTTGTATTAAATTTAGAAAGATCGCTAAAATATCAAATTCCTATTAAACAATAGTATAATAATATATTCATTATAAAAGATTCCTTTAACTATTATTAGCTTCAAAGCCGATCGCTTAAATTAAAAAAGAAGTTTCTAAATATAAATCAACGACACTGATAAAATACGGATAGAAGTTTATCAATGTCTATCATTGATAGAATCTGAAATTTTGTTATTTTTGTAAATATTTTACTCTATTTTACTATATTTAAAAATGTCTACGTTAAAAGTTTAATAAAAGTTTAATAATGGAGTTTGTAAAACAAATATAAGCTGTAAATAAAATGAAATTTTGAAAAATTGAAGGGTCATTCGAATCGTCCTTGGTGGAGTAAGTGAAAGTTTTTATAATATTTTATTTTTATGGATTAGATGAGCTACCAAATCCAATACTCAAACAATAGTTTAATAATATATTAATTACGTAGTCGTTGTAATCTTCCTACATCATTTTTTTATTTTGTTATTGTTTTTTCTCCGAAGGCACTCTTAGTCTTACAACATCTAAACCTAACCCAATCCAATAATTCAACATTAAACACGACTTAATCTTCAATTATTATTATTATAATTATTATTTTATTAAATTTATAGTACTTAAAGTTATCATTTTTATTATCTTGTTAATTTGTTTCAATAATGAGAAAATGGAGCTCCACGTGGCTAAATATAAGCTAGTTTGACTTGGACAACCTTTTTCTTCTATATCCATTAATTAAAGAGTAGTATAATTTCATATATGTATATGATGTTGACTACCATATTGAAAAAATTCTTGTAGAATATTTTGAATCTTTCAGCATTATATGAATAATATGTTGGAGGCAATGAAGGAAAATTAGGGTAGAGTTTATAATGGAGAGAGAATTATGGAAAAACTTTCTTATATTGAGTGTTTTAGCACTTAGGCTCAATTGAAGGCATTATTAGAGCCTTTTGGGGTACGTAATAGAATTGAGTTATAATGTAATGTAATTCAAAATCTATTTGTTGGATTAATATTTTTGGATTTGATTTATAATTCGAACCCTACATCCCATCATTTTAGCTCCTTCTCATTTTCGGTGGGTTTCATGTGTTTGATCCAAAAACTCAGCACCCACTCACCACACGTCACATGCACGATAGCACTAAAAATGCATTTTTTTTCATTCCGCTTAATTTGAGATCCATCCTGGGTTTTATATGTGTTGCGTTGGGTATGTGAAAATGATTTGATGTTAATGCGACAAATTGATTATGCGTTACAAGTTTTTCTAACCTAGTCCATGTATAAACTAAATTAGGTATTTGGTAAGTCCAGGGTCAAGCACAAGAAATTTGTTATTTACCCTAGTAAATTGATTACTACTCTGTCAGAGAAGTGAGTTAATAAAGAAAAGAGTTGAGTTAAACTATGCTAACATAAGCTAAATTAAACTAATCTATCCCGTTGATATGCAGTGGATAAGTGAGGATGAAAATGTGTTAGCTAGCCTCAAAGCAATGCAGGTGTTGTGTTAAGGGAACTATGCAGTAGACAGGGTTAGGAAGCTATGTTAATCCATTTATAAACATGGTTATATTCATGCACTTCAGTACTAATTAAGACAAGTAACCTTTCGACACCTTCATACCACAAATATTCTGTTTCTAGATAGAAATGATGAACGTACAATGTAATAGGTTTATTCTTATTTCTAAGTTACTTCTTATCTTTGCTCACCATGGTCTAAGCTACTTACTCTTTCGAGTAGTTGACTACCTTTACTTGAAAGTACTTTTTTGATGCGTTTAAGTTTATGATTTGGTAAAGATCCGACAAAATGAACAACTACCATGCTCACCTACAGACGTTTTCTCTCTCCCCTTGCTTAACTCTATTTACTAGACCATGGAATGCCTGAATCAAGTGATGATGAAAAAAGAAAGGAAAAAGAAAATGCAACAATATGAGTATATGTAAAATCCATTCCATATCCATGATTCTTGGTGTTTAAGTCTTTGATGATTTAGCTTTTTTCTTTCTTTACATGTTTCTTTGTTTGATCAAGTATTTGGTTATTTGATCTTGCGATTTAATGAGGTTTTTATATTGGTCCACTTTTCTGATTAAACTGTGATTATGTGCATCCTCTAATATGCTTACGATCTCATTTTCTTCAACTTGTTTTGTTTTTTCTTTACATGACCAAGCTAAGGACCATAGAATGCGTTTTATTAAGCCCCAAACTCAGTTTTAATTCCTAGAATGTTGTCTCCTCCCATGATTTTTTTTTGTTGACCAACTTCTTGGAAAATCATGATGAATTTTTCAAGACAAACCCCTGAAATTGATGATAAAAGGCCTCTATTTTTTCTTTCCCATTTCAATTTCTAGTGAACAAATTCATAACTCCATTGTTTTCTACGATTCTTTCTCCAAATTCTCTGCTCCCTTTCCCTCTCTTAGAATTTCTTCACTGATGAAATCGTCCAAGGAAGTCGCCGTCATAGAGGAACATGAAAAACAGTGACTCCAACAATTACTTTTTCTTTTTTATTTTATTTTTTTCTAGAATCTGTTGTAACTGAATTTTTGGTATAATCTATAAATACCTAAAATCATATTTGAAAAAAAAGTAGAGAGAAAATAATATTTGTAAAAGTTGTATTCTTCAAGAAAGTTCCTTCGCATGGATGTAGTGTAATTTTGTCGAACCACGTAGCTCTTGTGTTCATCCTTTTCTTCCTTCCTTACTCCTCTGTTATGCATGCTTTATCCCTTGCAAAGTTGTACAATCATTAATGCTAGCTTGAAAAGAAAGAACAAGAGTTCGAATACAAATTGTTGTTTGAGAAAAAAAAATACAAAACTTACCTTGAAATAGAAGAGAGAAACTCCATAGTAAAAGTAGGAAAGAATTTTTCATTTGCCAAACAAATTAATTCAATAGGCAGAATCAAGGCTATTCCACTCTAACCTTAACACACATTCTTCAAAGTGGTTGACGACATGGCGCCTTATCCTCCATTCATCTCACCTACAACATATAATTGGGCTTTCTTGATGTTTCAATCTGTTTTATATTTGTGCCTGTGAAAACAAAACAAATAACCCAAAAAATTGGTATCATAGCAATAAAGATCATCTAAGAAAGCATTTCTTGAAATTTCAAGATTAAAAAATTCAAGCAATATGACAATCTCAAGGTATGAGATAAAGAAGTTTGATGGAAAGAGTGATTTTGATTTGTGAAAGCCAAAATCAAAGCTATTCTCGAGCAGCAGAAGGCTCACAAGGCTCTTTTGGATTCATCAACATTACCAAACACAATTACGACACAAGAAAAGGAAGACTGGGAATTGGCAGCTTATGGAACCTTGGTTTTGAACCTCAAAGACAACATTCTAGGATAGGTTATTGACCAAGACACTGGCTACAAGATGTGGACTAAGTTGGAAGGACTTTTTGCCACCAAAGATCTTCCAAATAAAATGTTCTTGAGAGAGAAATTATTTACATTCAAGAAGGATTCTTCTAAAACCCTCACCGACAACCTAGATGAATTCAAGAAAATAGTTTCTAATTTCAAAGATCTTGGAGAAAAATTAGGTGATGAGAATGAGGCTTATGTCCTTTTGAATTCACTACACGAATCCTATAGAGAAGTGAAAAATGCTTTGAAATATGGTAGAGATTCCATTACCATATGGATACCATTATTTCAACAATAAGAACTAAAGAATTAGAGCTTCAAGTCACAAAGAAAGAACAACCAAGTAAAGAAGGTTTGTTTGTGAAGGACAAGAATAAGTCAAATCAGTCTAAGAATGGAAAACAACATACAAATGTGGATCATAAGGCACGAACCAAGTTGAGATGTAACTATTGCAAGAAGAAAGGTCACCTTATGAGGGATTGCTACAGTTTAAAAAAGAAAAATCAAGAAAAATAAAGGAAAGACCAAGAACAAAAGACAAAACAACCTGAGGCTTCTATAGTTGAAAGATCATACTTATATACCGATGCACTAGCCTCTACAAGTGACAAAGCTAACCAAGTGAGCCCTCTAGAAAAGCATGATTGGGTTCTAGATTCCGATTGCACTTATCACATGACACCTTTTAGGCCATAGTTCAATACCTATAGCGAATTAGATGGAGAATTTGTCTACATGGGCCATAATCAAGCTTGCAAGATCAAAGGAGTTGGTTCAATCAATCTTAAACTCATGGAAGGAGCAATGATTCTTCTAAGAAATGTAAGACATGTTCCTTTGCTTAAAAGAAACTTAATTTTTCTAGGCATGTTGGATATTATAGGTTGTGAATACAAAGGGAAAGGTGGAGCATTTAGAGTCTTTAAAGATTCTAAAGAAGTGTTAGTTAGTGAGAAAGTGAATGATCTTTTTATTGTAAGAGGAGTAGAGATAGTTAATGAAGCACACACAATGACAATTGCAGCTTTGACAGAAGATGATTTATAGCATAAAAGGCTCTCTCACATCAGTTCTAAAGGAATTGAAGCTCTCTCACAACATAGGATACTACCTCAAAGCCTTAATGAACAATTATCCTTATGTGGACATTGTATAATGGGCAAGGCTACTACGCAAAGCTTCTCCAAAGCTCAACACACTACCAAAGGCATCCTAGACTATGTTCATTCAGATCTATGGAGGCCAACATCAACTCTAAGCCTAAGTGAATCAAGGTACTTACTATCCTTTATTGATGATTATTCTAGAAAAAGTTGGGTCTACTTCCTTAAAACTAAAGACCAAGTTTAATAGATTTAAGGAATGGAAATTAATGATTGAAAAACAAACATCTAGAGTAATTAAATGTCTTAGGACTGATAATGAGTTGGAGTTTTGTAGTGAAGAATTTAATCAGTTTTGTAAAGAAAATGGTATTGTGAAACATAGGACAAGCACCTCAACAAAATGGGGTAGCTCAAAGGCTTAATAGAACCATTATGGAAAGGGTTAGATGCCTACAGTCCGATGCTATTCTTTGTAACATCTTGAAATTTTAGATAATTTTTAATTTACTTATATTAAATTAATTAAGTATAAGTTGGTTTATTTACATTGGTTTGGGATGTTAATTATTTTGATTTAGAAGATTTGAGAAAGAATATTTGATTTGGTGAGAAAGAGAAAAGATTTGATTTTATCTGGTGAAAATATGAAGAAATATGGATTTTTAAGGATATATATATATATATATATATATATATATATATATATTTAGTTATATATGTATATTATTATTGATAAAGGATAATAAGTAAATATTAATAATTTATTATTATTATTTATTTATAAAGTATTTTAGAGTTACGTTGGAAACGTGAAAGTTAATAAAAAAAGAAGGATTTCTTTTCTTCTTCTTCTTCCTCCATACGAAGCCACACCTGCCCATCCCCTGTCTTCCAAATCTTCTCGCCGGCTGCCTCTCCTCTGACGACGCGATTGCCATTCTTCAAGTCCTTCCTCGTGTCGTCGACGACGGCGGCCGTTGTTGCACGTCAAGCTCAGTTGCGTGCCATCTTAGATCTGAGTCGCGTCTAAAGACGATCCATGTCGAGCTTCCCCTGACGCAAAGCCGCTGCCAGGAACGCACTACGACTCGTGCCGAGCCACTGTGAAATGTTTGCACCGCATCGCCGTCTAGCCATTGTCCGTGCCCGATTTGGGTGTCGTCGCCACTATGGGTTGTAGGTAATGGTTGGGCTTTTTTTCACACCCAATAAAGATTAAAATTGAAGGTTTATTTGAGAATTAAATTGGACATTATCTTGGGTTTTGAAGGTTAGTTTGAAGCATTATTATTGCATTTTAATTCGTACAGTTCTCTACGAATTAATTGGAACATCGACAATGAAATTGGTAATTTAAGAATTAAAATTGAAGAGAGTTAAGTAAAATTAATTAACAATTTTTGTTAGAAAATTATTAATTAAACATTTTGTGTTTAGGATCAAATTGAAGGTTACTGTCGAGCTAAAGTTTTATCGTTACTTGAGGTAAGGGACTTACTACTAGATCCTCGATTGTAAGTAAGGTTAATTCATGTGATGAATGAGCTGGTTACATGATGAGATGAATTGCGAATTTATTGATATTGTTTATGTGATAAGTTGATTATTGGTAACATTGCATGACTCCCATGTAAGCTAAACTGTGTGGTAAGCTGACATGGTTAAATTAGTCTACGAGTTTAATGTTATGCTTTTACAGTTTGTTATAGGAAAATCGTAAAACATGACATTTGTTTCGACGAGAACTAAGTTTTGTGTTTGAAACTGATGTTATGCGTTTGACTGTTTATGATGAATTTGGATCATGATAGCTCTTCATGAGCTGTGTGGTATCGATGGTGTGTCTTATGTAGTAAATTGAAATGCGTGGTATGACTTATCTGGTAAGCTGAACTATGTGGTATGACTTATCCGATAAGCTGAACTGTGTGGCATAACTTATGCAATAAGCTAAACTGTGTGGTATCAGTGTTATGACTGCATTAACCTTCGAATTGTTGTTTGTTATGTTTTATGGTTTGTTATGGGCAACCGTAAAGCATGACAAATATGAAATATGAGTTGGTTAGTTAATTGCTAGTGATAGTTATGTGGTGAGTTAACTGAATGGATTAGTTAACTACTAGTGATTGTTATGTGATGAGTTAAGTGAATGGATTAATAAACTGTTAATTATGGTTATGTGAGGAGTTTACTAAATGGATTAGTTAACTGTTAGTGATGATTGTATGATGAGCTAACTAAATGGTTTAGTTAATTGTTAGTGATGGTTATGTGTTGAGTTAACTGAATAGACTAACTTCTGAGTTAGTTGACGGTGACGATATGTTAGGACGGTTTGCTATGGAAAAACCTATGAGTTATGGATGATTATGTCTTTATGGTTTGCTATGGAAAAGTCGTAAAGCAGGATAAAGGTGTATTGTGATTGTGAATGTTATTGTTGAATTACATTTTATATATGTGCTTATGAATGATTTGGACAAAGAATGCATGTTTTGGGACTAGGGTAGCTAATAACTTTATCTATTAGCCATGTATAACTTGTATGTATGTTTATTCCTTCGGGTTCACTAGATGTGTGTTCCTTCGGTTCACTGAGATGTGTGTTCCTTTGGATTCACTAAGATGTGTGTCCTTCGGATTCACTGAGATGAGTGTACCTTTGGGTTCTAGAGATGTATGTAGAATGGGTTCGCTAGACTTTATTGCACTTGTCCCTACGATACACTATGTTGTTTTTTCATGTGTTCTCACAGATTTGCTAGGATGACCTTTGCGTTTGGGCTGATATGGGTGTTCCTATCGAATCACTAGATTGTGTGGCATGAGGTATAGACTTAATACGAAGTTAACAGTTCACCTAGCAGGCCTAGTAGTGGGTCCCTTATCGGATATTGTATATAACTCACCATTTCCATGTTTATTTTTCAGGTAAAGGTAAGAGGAAGTTGGCGAAGGACAAGAGAAAACTGTGATCATGCTCATTGGGATTATTATGATTAGATGCTTTCGCTTCAGTTTTGATGATTTTATGTCTTCAGGATTTATAAATAGTGTTTAGTTTTCTTTTCTTATGAAAGTTGCATGTTTTACTTAGGACCCGAACATCAATAGTTTTACATTGTTTTATATACTTATTTATTGGTTTTCTGCATAAATATGATTTTGACGTTTCACTACAAGAAAAATGGGATATAACGACACAAAAAACGCATCACAAACAGAATTCGTGACACATATTTTGCGTCCTTGTATCCACTGTCAACATAGGACTTTTAACGACACTACGAAAAACACGCCTTTGTTTATCCTTGCGTGACATTTTTTTCGTGTCATTATTTACTCTTTAGTGTCCTTTTAAATGTGTCGTTGTAACGTTGTCGTTGACAGAAAAAAATTGTCATCATTGAGGTCGAAATTAGATATGTTCTGTCAATTATGTGTTATTCACAACACTTTATTTGCGTCACAGTTTAATTTTCAGTGACATTAAATTTCTGTTAATATATATTCATTTATAACATTTTTTTATTGTTACAAATTGATAGGGTATGACACATTTTTTGTGTCATTAAATTTCCTATAGGAACACGAATTTAATTGTCATGTATTGACTATATTTGACGTTTTCTGTTTTCTGTCAAGAAATTACAATTGACGACAAGTAATTGTAATT
>JBBPDJ010000002.1:10084549-10097759 GCA_037974625.1 Cucumis cinereus | reverse complement strand
CTTTTAAAATGAATTTAATGATTTTTACTTAAGTAACGACCTTGGGTTAAGGTTTGAAAACCCGGGGCGTTACATGTGTTTTCTATACTTAGATTTGATTGTCAATTCTTAATCGATTGTTTGCAAAATAGAAATTATTTGAGACGTGATTGGTAATTTACGCCATTTTGGATGTATGAAATGACCGATATGCTACTGTTATTTTTATTTTTTTTTAATCATTTGCTTTATAGCTATGAAAATGATTCCTATGGAATACCTTCTACATAAAATGATTCCTATGGAATACCTTCTCCATGAAAATTAGATATATTTTTATTTGTTTAGTTTTATTTGGTCGAGAGTATATACCTAAACCAATTGATATATCATAATCATGTTATGATTCTAAGTACCCAAAAATCAAAATGCTTATCTAATTTTTCTTTTTTTTTTTTAAAGAAAGAAAATATAAGATAAGAGCTTTTCTAAACTTATTAAAGGACTCGTCTTATTTTGTTGAGTAGATAAAATACAAAAAATTAGGAGTGTTCAAAAACCCCGACCAACCCAAATTACCCAACCCTAACCGTAAGGGTTGAGTTGGGTTACATTTTATTTTCGGTTGGGTTGAGTTGCAAATTTTTTTTAAAAATATATTTTGGATTGAGTTGGGTTACAGAATTTAGTAACTGGGTCAATCTGACCAACCCGATTTTATTATATTATTATTATTATTATTATTATTATTATTATTATTATTATTATTATATATATATATATATAATGAATTTGAATGTAAAGTTAAGGTTTGCATAGAGTGCTTTTAAATGTTTTTTATTTCTATTTTGAATGAATTTGAATGTAAATTTAGATTTTACATGAACTTAAGTTTCATGTATTTAAAGGTAAACACTACGACTTTACATAAAAATGTTTGTTGTTTGTTTCATTATAAATTTTTAAAAAATTGATGTAACATATTTAGGTCATTTACATAAATATGACATTTTTTTCACCGTAAAAATTTAACTTTTAGTGGAAAAGAAAATAATGAAAGAATAGTTTAAATTATGAAAGGAAAAAAACAATCCGGTGACCTAACCCGACCCAACCCGAAAATTAAGAGTTGGGTTGACTCTTGCACATTGAACCGATAGGGTTCAATTTTTGTCAACCTGAGGACCTCAAGTTGATCCATAATTTACCTTCAATCTGGTCCAACCCGACTTATGTACACCCCTACTATAAACAAAAACCAAAGATTAATGAACTAGGCTCTTTGAACAACTACAAAGGTAAACGTAACTCAATTGACATATTAGTGTGTTAATAACCAAAAGGTATGTGATTTGCATTCTCCACCGTTATTATACTTTGAAAAAACGAGGCTTTTTAGATAGAGAAAAACGAGTCAAACTATTCACAAGTTTATAGCAAAATTTTATATATTCCTTACAACCTAGATAGACGTTGATAGAAGTCTATCAATGTTTATTAGTGATGAAAACTACTACAAATTTATCACTAATAAACGTAGATAAAAGTCTATCAGTGTCTACAAGTAATACAAAATGATAGAAGTTTATAATTGATAGAGTCCAGTGTCTATTAGTGACATAAACTTATAGAAGTCTATCAATATTTTTTTTTTCTATTTTTATAAATAGTTTGACAATTTTTTTTATTTGTGAAAATTTTAAAAAGAAAAACCTCTTTCTAATAATAAAAGTAGCAATAAATTTCAATTTAAAATGTTGAAGATAGCTTTGAAACAAAGAAAATATTGGAGCCAAAAATGAAAGTAATTGTATATATATAGGAGTTCATTTCAATTTTATCCCTAACTAGCACTTTACTCTGGCTTACTCTATTGCCCGAAATATATATATATATATATATATATAAAATGTGTTATCTATTGAACTCTACCAAATGTTTTTAAAAGTTGTTTTCAAATAAAGCAAAACGAACTAAAATAACAAAATATCATTGTCTATCAACTAGATAGACTACAAACATCTAGCATTATAGATACTTATCGATGTCTATTAGTATCTATCTATAGACATAGGTTTTGACATTTAAAACGCATTATTTGTTTTTTTTATTGAATATTCAAAATGCAAAATAAGTTAATACTACATTGATTTTTTTTAAAAAAAAACGATTTAAAATAATTTAGTCCACACTCACCATATTACATGCATACATGTTCCACAATTTGTTTTCTTTGAAACAATCAAACAATTCATTTTTTATTTATTATTATTATTTTTTTTTGAAGAAGACAACCAAACAAATTTTCTAGAGTTGGATAAACTTGATATTAATTTCTTGGATTCAACAACTTAGATATAAACAAAAAATAAAATAAATAATAATAATAATAATAATAATAATAATAATAATATATAATAATAAAATAGTTGGTGTTTATACAATTCATTTTATTCTGTTTCCAACTGTATCCTCTTTGTTTTCTTCTCCTTCATTTTTCTATTGGTTCATACCCTCACATTCTCTCTCTCGAAATAAAAATTTCTTCCATTTTTTCCATTCCAATCTTGCAAGATAAACCCACTCCCACATTCTCAACTCAAACCCAATTACATTGTGTTCATCGCCGCTGGTACTATGGCCGGAATTGTCGCCGGCGACAGCGACACTGCTCCGCCTTTGCCTCTACTCGACTTTGTTCGCGATGTTGTTCGAATGTCCGCCGGGACCAACACTGGAGACCTTTTCAAGAAGGATTGCATCGATCTGGTTCGTCGGATCGTGCTTTTGACGCATTTGTTTGAGGAAATCAGGGACTTTAATAGCCTTCAATTTCGCTTCCTTGATGCATCTTCTTCTTCCTCTTCTTCTTCTTCTTCTTCTTCTTCTGGTGCGGTTACTGTCAGAGATTCGTCTCAGTTTCCATGGCTTTTTGATTTAGTAGCTGCATTGAAGGATACTAAACGCCTAATCTTTATCGCTTCCACTTTCCGGTCCTATGGCTCTTCTTCTGTATGTTATTTCTCTAATTTTCTATTTCTGTTGGGATTTTGATGAAATTGGTTGAGGGGAAAGAGGAATTAGTCAGGAGCTTCAGGAATTTCATCTCAAATTAATGGTGTTTGTTTTCATTTTCACTCACCTGCATTCATCTTACAACTTCTTTCACTTCAGTTTCCTCTTGTTAGAATGTTTAATTTAGCGCAACTGATTTTGTTGCTTATTTTATCAGTTTAACCTAGTTTTTCGGTTTGGTACTACTGATTGAATGAACCGTCTCTTGATTCTCCCGATCTATATTTGATTGTTTGGTTACAGATTTCATTTACTAATCTTGTATATTCTCCTAGAAACTATGGGTAATGTGGATTTTGTCATTGGAAGTACAAAAGAGCAAGAGGGGATCCCTAATTTCATTCATTTTCACGGAATACCCAAAATTTCGTTCATAGTATTACCTCAAACGACATGTATTTGTTGAGATATACAATTTTTTGCATCTTTGAATATCCAATTTCACAAATTACGGTCAGGCAGACAACTGTGATGAACTTTTGACTTTGAAATTTTGGAGCACCGCTTTCAAATATTCTATTTTTAGTTACCCTTCTTGGCCTTTGCCGTATAGATGATGTTAGTTAGAAGAATCTAGGATAAGGAAAGAGGAAGTTGCTATATTTATAATTAGATTTGGAAGAGGAGTTAGTTGCATAACCATTTAAGGTTCATACGAATCATTTCAAAGTTTGAAGTTCGTGGAAGTTGCTAAAATGTATGGCCAATTTTCTAGTTTTGAAATATGTTCATAATGGGATGATGTTAGCAAGTCTAAAACTATACCCTTTTTATGAAATTTCTCTACATTTTAATTTTGAAGGAAGAAGTTGCCAAGAAGATACTGTTTCAATTCCAATGTGTGACGTCGAAGTTAGAGAAGGCATTATGCAATCTTCCTTATGATCGCCTTGATATATCAGAGGAAGTTCAAGAACAGGTAGGAATTGGATTTAAGTGGAAAATTAACCACAATTTGACTTTTCCAAATTCTGAGCATATAATCTTAATCTTTTGTTGATTCTTTAGGTTGAATTAGTGAGAGCTCAATTGAGAAGGGCAGCAGAAAAATATGGGTCTCTGACTGCAATTCCACCATCTGTTGTTCAATCTCAGTTGTTGAAGAAAAATGTGGATCTGTTAAATTTGAACAACTGGGTTGATAGCTTTGATGTTGAAGAGAATGGTATTGTTGATCATGAGATTACAGTAAAATTTGATGCATTTCCAAATTGTAGAGGGTTGATGAATGGTGGTGTGGATCAATTGATTTTCAAAGGACTTGAGAAACTTCCATCCGCTTCAGAGGTTTCTTCTGATGAACATAATGATTCTGCTACAAAGAGTGGAGATCAGGTGAAGAACCCAGATGGAGTTACAGTACCTGATGACTTTTTATGCCCCATATCTTTGGAAATAATGAGGGATCCTGTTATTGTCTCCACAGGCCAGGTAGGCTTTTCAATTCCATAATTTATTTGGTGTTTCTTTTGATGAGTTTTTTATTAGTTCAGCTATATGTAAGGTGTGGATTTGAAGCTTTGACTATTTTGGACATGTTTGGAAGTGATTCTAAAATGATTATGAAAAAACATACTTTTAAATTTATATTATTCAAAACCAATTTTGATGATATGAAAATTACACTTGAAAGTGTAAAATTAAACATAAAAATAATTTTGAGTGATAAAAAAAGTATTTTGAACGCCAAAAAAATGATTCGAATAATTGTAAAATTATTCTCAAATATGCACTATTGAGGATATATGTCTTTAACTTGTTTCTTTTGATGAATTTGAGCTTAAGAGTTCAAAAAGCTTGAATTTTTTTAATACTTTTTTTTTAATAGCTCTCTTTCTTACATCACAGACGTATGAGAGATCTTATGTACAGAGGTGGATAGATTGTGGGAATACTACTTGTCCCAAAACTCAGCAGAAGCTCCAAAATTTGACTCTCACCCCAAATTATGTGTTACGAAGTCTCATTAGTCAATGGTGTGTTAATCACAATATCGAGCAACCTACAGGATTAACCAACGGGAAGATAAAAAAGTGTGACGGATCGTACCGTGATGTGTGTGAGGAAATGGCAGCTATTGAAACTCTGGTCCGCAAGCTAAATAGTCATTCCATCGAGGAGCGGAGAGCATCAGTGACCGAACTTCGATCTCTATCGAAAAGAAGCACGGATAATAGAATACTGATAGCTGAGGCAGGAGCAATTCCTGCATTGGTCAATCTATTAACTTCTGATGATGTTTTAATACAAGAAAACGCAGTTACTTCCATTCTAAACCTTTCAATATATGAGAACAACAAAGGATTAATTATGCTTGCTGGTGCAGTACCTTCCATTGTTCAAGTTCTTAGGATTGGAAGTATGGAAGCAAGAGAAAATGCAGCAGCAACACTTTTTAGCTTGTCTCTTGCTGATGAAAATAGGATAATCATTGGCGCTTCTGGGGCTATTCCAGCTCTTGTGGATTTACTCGAAAATGGAAGCTCAAGAGGGAAGAAGGATGCTGCAACCGCACTATTTAATTTGTGCATCTACCAGGGCAACAAGGGGAGGGCTGTGAGGGCAGGGATCGTTTCAGCTCTATTAAAGATGCTTACGGACTCGGTTAACTCCATGATCGACGAAGCTCTCACAATAATGTCGGTCCTGGCTAGCCATCAAGAAGCAAAAGTAGCTATGGTGAAAGCCAGTACAATTCCTGTTCTAATAGACCTTCTGAGGACCGGATTGCCTCGCAACAAAGAAAATGCTGCTGCTATTTTGCTTGCTTTATGTAAGCGAGATAGCGACAACCTTTCATGTATAAGTAGGCTTGGTGCCGTGATTCCACTGACAGAACTTGCCAAGAGCGGGACGGAAAGAGCAAAAAGGAAGGCAACTTCATTGTTGGAGCATCTTCGAAAACTGCAGCAGTTATAGAAAAGGTGTGGATTTGTCAACAATCATTTTCCATATTTTTCCAACTTTTTTGAGTACTTTTGACAATTAATTTTTCAGCTCATTCTCTTTGCTTTGTGACAAAAAAAAAAAAAAAGAAAAAAGAAATAGGGATGGATGGCTAATGAAAGGCCACACTCCTTGAATCTGTGTACTTCATTCCTTCATTATATTGTACAAGTGTGTATAAATTCATTTACTGACTCTCTTAACAAAATTTTCTGCTATAACCAAAAAGAAGGTGGACTCTCTCTGTTTTCTTCATTTCTCTCTGGTTTTTGGTTAAAAGAAATTATTACAACAGGGTTTAGATTTTTTTAAGTTTTTATTCTTGTAGGTGTTACATTTAGGTTTCCATCCAATGATAATGAAAAGCTGATGATAAGGCAATTTTGAGATACTTTTGTTGCTAAATCCATATGTTGACAGAAGGAGATTGTTGGTGCAATATTTAAAATGGCAATTCATTATTATTATTATTATTATTATTATTATTATTATTATTATTATTATTATTATTTTGTAGAAAAAGTTAATTTGGTGATTGGCTGAAACCAAGGGATATAAATAGCACTTAGAAGACTCAAATCTGACAATCACCTCTCTTACTTTTTGAAGTGGAACTACTTGTATAGAGAATTATTAGAGGGTTTTTGTATATATATTAGGACACCAATTTTCATAAATATCTTATAATTTCTACTTGTTATGGAGATGACTTAATTTGCTTGTTTTTTAAACTATTATTAGGTCCATTTACTAGGGGCTTGTTTTGTAACGTTCTTGTTTCCAGTTTTTGTTTCTAATTTTTTAAGAAACGAATGTGTTTGATAACGTTTCTTATTTCTTGTTTCCAAAATTTTGGAAATGTTTCTACAATTATTAGAAATTTGTGGGAACAAAAAAAAAAAAAAAAAAATTCTAATGTTCCGTATCTTTTTTCTCTTCCTCTTCTCCCTTTTCTTCCTCTCCAAATCTCTCTCAAAATCTTTCTCTCTTCAAATCTTTCTTTCTCTTAAGCTAGGGCACACAAGTAACTCTTTTCCTTCAAATCTTCCTATTGCTTTTAGGCACCCATGATAATAGTCTTTCTCTTACAAGTCATGAATCCTACTTTCCACAAAAAAAAAAAATAAATAAATAATAATAATAATAAACTTTTTTTTTTTTTGAAGAATTTGTTTCAGCATTACTCTAATTTTTTTTCTTTTTCTTTATTAATTTTTCAATTACAAAATTTTTCAATATTTATATTTTATTTTATTTTTAAAATTTAAAATTTTCTTATATTTAAATTTATATAATATTTTAATTTTTAATGTGTACATTATTTTTTTTATATTTCAAACTTCAACATACACTTTAATTTTTATTTTTATCTTTTTTTTCTTTTTATACTTGTTTCCATATTTCATATATATATTTTTTTATTCATTTTGCTATTTACAAAATAATTCTATTACGTTTATATTTTATTATAAATTTATTTGATATTTAAATTTATATTTTATTTTAATTTTCAATATGTATATTAATTTTTTTAGATTTGAAATTTTAGTATTAATTTTCGCAATATGCGTGTTTATGTATTATTTTAATTATATGATCTGAAATCTAGTTAAATTTTTTTAGAGAAAACCGAGTAAAATTTTACAATATATAAATGTTTCTAACTAAGACATTCATTTAGCTTATGTAACGCCCCAGGCTTAGGATTCGAACCAGGACTCGAAATTCGGATTCAGCTCCTAATGGCCCCGACATTCTACTGCATCCCTTACGAACCTGGCAGCATCATCCATATCATCCTTACTTGTGTTAAAGACTTATTATAGTGAAAGTTGTCCCCACAACCCAACACGAGTCTTTTCAGCATGCTTTCTCTGCACTCACATGCATAACTTTCAGAGCGTTACATGAACTAGCTTCTGCTTGGTTCATCCTTAAACCACCATCTTACTGGGAGAGGTTCTACTCCGATGCCATCTGTACCAACATTCTCCTACATCCTTTGCGACCTGGCAGCATCATCCAACACGAGTCTTTTTAGGTCATATGCATCCTAGAAAAATTCCTAAGAGGTCACCCAACATAAAATTTCTCAAGCTAAGCACGTTTAACTTTGAAGTTCTTATGATTGAGCCACCAATAAGAAATGTATACCTTGTTTGTATAGGTAGTAACTTTCATTTCTTTTAAATCTTTTTAACCTTACTTTCATGTCCTATATGATCTCTCTCATTCAGATGTGATATCGGTTCATTCACGTCCCCCTCCTAAACCCAAGGCGTTACAACTTAACTTTAATATTTTACAACCACGATATTTACATAATTATATAATTAAGTTGGATTCGATTCAATATCATTTAGGACAAATGACTTGAGTTAAAGATGACACCTGACGATCCAATTTGAGCAACATATAAAGGATATGGTACAATTTTGTTATTATATTTTAGTAGTCATCAAGACTTTTTTGTGTTAGATGACATAATCTTTCGATAAAAACTTTTTTTATGTTTAATCTATGACACACGCACATATATGTATATATAAATTGTTGCAGAAAAAACAAGAAACAAAAAACAAGAAATAATTATCAAACACATTTATGTTTCTATTTTTGTTTCGTTTTTTCAAGAAACAGGAAACAATAATAGTTATCAAACATAGTCTCCTTTCTTGTTCTCAAAAGAGAAGAAACATGAAATGAGAAACAAGAAACATGAAACGAGAACGTTACCAAACGGGCCATAAAATGTTCACATCCACGTTTCTTTAAGTTATCTTTTTCCCTTCTTTGTGCCATAACCCCCACTTTCTTCCCCTCTCTCTCTTTAAGCTCTCTCCGCTGTCAATAATCCCTCCCATTTTTGTTATCATCTTTTCGGTAGAGTCCAACTGATAATGGAAGCATAAATCAATGATATGTTAAAGGCTCATTAGTTGTATGCAATCGGGGAGAAAGCAGCAGTGACGAAGAGATGTGTCCTCGTCGATAAGGACAAATTCTGTTTGGAATGCGACTAAAGTCCTACATCCGTTAGATAAAGGGATGATCACAAGGATTTATGTACCATCGTGTGCAAATATTTGGAGTGTCGTTTTTCCTAACAAGTGGTATTAGATTCATACCTCTAAGTTATTCATGCTGGTAGAATTATTAAGTGTGTCAAACAAAATGTAGGTCACCCTCCAAAGTAGACCATGGTGTTACCAGTGGTTGAACTCTATTGGATAAGCGGTGTGCTCTGATGAAAGAGAGTTAAGCTCGATATGATTAGTTAGATGCATAGATGAATATTAGAGGAGAGACTTAATGATCGTCTGTTAATTAACCATAATAGGGAAATAAACTAAATGTCCTAAACTAGACTTAAGTGAATGTAATTACGAAAAATATTGAATTAAATGAAGCCAAACGAAAATTAAGAAATATCCTTCTATAAAGTCAAAATTCAGAATTTTAGTTAAAAGCTAAGGGTTTTGTAAACATTTTGTTTTTTGCTTTTTTAAAATTAACCGTACTTTCTCGTCCTTTAACATTATGGGACTAATTTTAAGATTGTAGTTTTTTTTTTTAAAAAAAAAAAGACAAAAATGAGGTAGAGTTGAAAAGAAAAACAAATGTGTGGTAATTAGCCAAACTATTGTAAAAAATAGGCTTGTTTTAGTATTTATAGAAGTCGTGTACCCGGTACACGACTTCCTTTTGTCCAGTCACGCCCCACGTGGAGTGCAGACTAGTTGACTGGATGAAGGAATTCGTGGACCTCGTCCACGACTTCTACAAAAATAAATAATAATAATATTTAAAGAAATAATAGCAAATCTAGACTAAATGAAATTATTTAAATTTAATTTAATTTAATTTAAATTTGCTATAATTATGAATAACCCTCTTAATTTCACACACCCTAATTAGATTTTATTTAAAAAAAATAGTAATATTCTAAATTAAATTATTTAAGGAATAATTTGTATAGAAGAATTAGAATTATAGCAAATATATTCCATACATAATTATTTATTTAATTTAGATGAAATGAAATGATTTAGATTTAATTTAATTTAGATTTGTTATAGTTATGAATAACTATATTTAAGTAATAATATGCCTAGAATTATCATAATTATTTATTTTCTTTTTTATTTTAAACGTAAATAATTATTTATTGTCAATTATGAGTTTAATATTTCCTTTTTTCTCATATTGGAAAATTGTCAATTAATTAATATTTGAAAGTCGTTGACCCCGTCCACGACTTCCAGCATGACAGTGGTCAACAGTGGCACGTTGACGTCGTTGATTTCGCTGACGCACATGTACCGGACTCGTGTTCACCGTCTACGACTTTGGGTAATCGTGGACCGGATACACGACTTTACTACCCTATTTTTGACATTTTTTAAATACCCACCTTATTTTTTACATATTTTTATTAAAAAATATTATTTTGTAAAAAAATTCCACTTTATGATTTCCATCATTCTTAACTACAATAGTTAAAGTCTTTGTCAAATTCCAAAAAGAAAAACAACCTTTAAAATTACTCTTTTATTTTTAGTTTTCAAAATTTAGCTTGGTTTTTAAAATAATTGGGAGAATGTATATGACAGAAGAAGAAAGGTTAATGTGGAAATAGAGTTTATTATCTAATTATGATTGTCCATGATACTGATTGATGTCTAACTACTATTTGATGATAATTATTATTAATGATATTGATTGTTGTATGATTTTTATTTGATTGTCAATAATATTGATTACAACCTGATTACCATTGGATACCGATTGCTATTTGATGATGATAATTGTTATCCCATTACTACCTTATTGTTATCTTATTATCTTATTGATATTTATTGCTACTCGATATTGATTATCATCTTATTGTTCTCTTATACTAATTGCAACTTGATATTAATAATACTGATTTGTCATCTGATTGTTTTTAAAATAATTATTATCTTAATCATCTCTAATGATATCAATTTCTATTGAAACTAAAATGATATATAGTTTAATCTAAAAAATTATTAGACCTTTCTAATTTAATATATTATCTATTAAACACAAGTTTAAGAGGTAGAGTTAAGTTTAAAATAACAACAATTATAATAAAAGAATAGCAAAGAAGTAAACACACATTCAAACAAATAAGAGAGAGAAAAATAAAAGATGAACTTCTTTCACTGTCTTTCTGTAACAAGTGACATTGAAATTTACCTAAAGTTTGAGATCTCATGAAGAAAGACATGAAAAATAATTAGGATGAATTATGGGATAAAAAGGGTAAAGTTTTGAACAAAACCAAAACAAAAATAAGATTAAGTGCTTTTTACTTCCATCTACTTCAATTTATCAATCTTACTTCATGTTCACTTCTCATTTCCCACCACAACTTCGAATTCTTAGAAGGGGGAAATAATACAAAAATTTAAGTGTAAATTGGAAATATTGGAAAAACATGGAATTAACAATTGTAATTTTTTCTATACATGTAAATTTTTTTTTTTAAAAAAAAGACTTAGCATCATTTTCAATTTATGTAATTAGTTTTGCCGCCCATTGTAATTTTCCTTTAAAATATTAATGGTGTCGTAAAAATGAGGTACAATCAAAACACGAACATTGAAAAAAATATAATATTAAAAAAATAAAACATAATACATAAATAAATAAAATAAAATGAGAAAAATAAGAAATTCTGAAAATAGGAAACCCCTCCAAATTAATTTCTCCAAAGTCTTCACTTTCTCCAAACTTCATGGAATTCTCACCAATGAGGTCTAAAAATCCACAAATGACTAGAACTTTTGTAGGTAGGATGTGACACATTTGGACGCTAAGCATAAGTTATTATATGACACATGGTCAACACATGTACAACTAATAGTAAAGTGCTATTTGGTAAAAATCTATGCATATGCATTGATAACTTGTAGGAATACAAGTTATAATAGCCTTTTATATAGAATCATGAAGTAGTATTATGATAAAAGTGAGATAATGCATGGTAATTCTTGTGAAAATGTGGACTATGTGATCTATGAACTACAAAATACAAAATGCTTGTTTATCACGGTTTTTTCTTGTCTTAATGAAGGATTTCAGCAAAAAGACGATAAAAGCAAAATGAAGAAGTTGTTCCAGACGATTGAAGTTGTTCGCATCACCCAACTATGCGATAAACAAAAGATGTCAAGCGATACAAATTGCTAGATGACAAGCAAGTTGGTCAGAATGTTAGCAAAGTACCATGCGACATTCAGAATGATGCAATTCGAAAGCACAACAGCGTTGCAGTGTCTCAAAGCATCAAAAGAATTTATTGTGAAATGAAAGCCATGTGAAAACGCGTCAATCAAATGCCTATAAATAGACAATCCAAGCGTCATTTGTATGTGTGTGATACCGTGCGACAGAGTGTGAAAGAACAGAGAAACCAAAGATTTGAGCCTCTCATCTTTGTATCTTTAGGTGAGAGCTTAGAGTGTGCGAGTAAAAGGAAAACCACCGTATCACATTCTTCTAACTTTATAAAGCAGACATCAATGAAGCCAAGAAATGCAAGAGATTGCATTCCGCAGATCGACACATTTCTAATTCCCTTCATTTGTAATTTTTACTTTAGTTGCATTTTTAATATGAACTCCATAGCTGAGAGACCTAAAACTTCTACTATTAATGCAATACACTTTCAATTTTATTCTCTCATTTCTTTACTTATTGTCTATACTACTTTTTTCATGCTATGATTGAAATAAAAGGTTAGAATAATTATTTGAAAAATTTGGGCGTTTGTAATATTTAGTTTGTTTAATCAGAGCTATAATCAATGCATAATTCTATTTGAAAGAATGAATTAAGTATTGGGAGTTAACTACTCGAGAGAGCAAGTAACTTAGACCTCATTAAACAACCATAGAAGTAAATTTTGAAATAAAATCAACTTTATGGTTTTATCTTTAACATGCATATCAGAAATGCGAGTGTGTGTGATATTAAGGATCCGAGAGGTTGATTGCCTTGAAGAAATGATGAAATATGAACATTGCATTCTAAAAGATTTAGATATATTCATTTTAGCATATGCATCTCGATTGGCGAGCATGTGCGGCGAAGGTGTAACATCCCAAAAATTTGAGATAATTTTAGGTTAATTATCTTAAAAGAAAAAGTTAGATTTATTTTGAGATCTAATTTGTTTTGG
>JBBPDJ010000002.1:10072691-10084449 GCA_037974625.1 Cucumis cinereus | reverse complement strand
TCGGTTTACTTTTATTATTAACGATTTTGGTTAGGAAACTATTTTAGGGATCCCGTCTAGGTTCTTTTCTTACTCTTATAACAGTATTGATTGAACGTTTGAAACCTTTTATTTTTTTTATATATTTGGATTAATCTAAAGTATTTATTTTGATTTGTTATCGTCTTTAAAAAGGTTTTAATGATTTTTATTAGAGTAACGACCTTGGGCTAAGGTTAAAAAAAACCTGGGGCGTTACAATAAAAGTCTATCAGACTATATTGTAAATATTGGTCTATCACTAATAACTTAGAAGAAACCGCACATAGACTTTGTTACATTAGCAATTCCCTTTTTAAAATGTTGTTATACACTTTATTATTATTTCTAAATTTATCACTTATTATAATTATTCTATTTAAAAATATTTAAAATAATTAACATTAAATTAGATTCCACTGGATTCCATCGTAGTTAAAATAAATTAAAAATCTACATTATAATTATTTTTTATTAATCAAGGTAAAAAACTAAAGTGAGCATTAATGATAATGGGAGGATACAACAAAATTTAGAAACTAAATGAGAAACTTAAAATTTAAACTTACAATAATATACAGCATGCCTAATCAAATTGAAACAAAACTCAAAATTTAGTGAATTCGGATAATTTTATATCTTAAAATACGTTTTAGTAATATATTTTTTAAATGTATAAATTAAATATATTTTACTAAAATGAATCGCTTTTCTAAAATCCAAAAGCACTTGCAAGTAATTTAAAAAAAAAAAAGAACCAATTAATAACCATAAATGCTTTGTCATAAAGTACTTTTTGTATTAAACTCTAACATGACTTCATTCTAACATGGTATTCAATTTACATAAATATTGCTTTCATGTGCTATGAGTTCATAAAAAATTCATTCCATAACGTAAATATAATATTATTAATAAACATGTTATTTAAAAATTGTAAATTGTTTATAAAAATTATTGTAAATGATAAAACTGTTTATATATTTATAAAATATTGTAAAATTTCAGATTTTATCAATATCTATCTGTGTCTATCATTGATAGAATTTAAACTTTTGTTATATTTTGTAAATATTTTGGTCTATTTTACTATATTTAAAAATACCACAAATATTTATATATTAGATTAAATATCTTTAGAATTTTTTTTATATTAAAAAAAACTATCGATATTTTTATGGACATTTTTATAAAATTAAGAGGTTAACATTTTCGTTAATTTTGACATTTTAAACACGTGATACACCATTTTTCTGTAGATATTTCTTCTTTAATACATATTTCTCTTCTCCTAATCAAATCGTCTACGCATATTCTCATTGTCATTTCTTGCATACCCTTTTTTTTCATTTACTTTTATCAGCATGCGTAATTATTATTTCATAAAACACTTTTCTTCTACACGAGAAGTTATTTGAAGATGATAAAACAATTAAGGGTTCGTTTGATAATATTTTTATTTTCCGTTACTTGGTTCTTATTTCCTTTTCTTGTTTTTCAGTACTAGAAAGAAGAATATATTTGATAACTATTTATATTTTTTGTTTCTCGAGAAAAAAAAAACAGAAATGAAAACTTGTATGATAATCATTTCTTGTTTTTCGTTTCTTACAGTTTTTCACCTAACATTTTCTCTAATTTAGTATAAATATAATTTAATAACATGTGTATATAGCTAATGCATTAAAATATAAAATATAATTATAAAACATTTACTATTTTTTTGGAAATAAAACAATTACATTATTGAAAACACATAAGTTTCGAGGTAAGATTAGAAGTATAATGTAATTATTTTTATCATTCATTTGTTGCTAAAATTTTTTGTTCAATATTATTTTACCCTCAAGTCATTTATTTTATGTCGTTTTAAAATCAACTTAATTATATAGATAAATGTTTGATTGTAAAATATTAAAGTTGGCACTAAACTAATTTTTTTTAGTAAACAAAATTTGTATATTGTAAAATTATCACCAATTTCTAATGCACTAAAAATAATAATTTAAAATTTAAAATAATAGATAAACATGCATATTTAAAATTTTAAATTTAAAGTTCAAATGTCAAAAAATATTTTAAGTAATATATAAATCTAACTATTTGAAAATATAAAATTCAAAATTAAAGCAGCACATAAATATAAAATAAATAAATAAATAAAATAAAATAAAATAAAGAAAGAAATATAGCAGAATTACTGGAGAAACAAAAAAAAAAAAACTTATCTAGGATTTGAACACAAAGACATGGGATTATAAGATGCATACCACCTATCTATCAACAATTTTAAAGTTAAAAAGAAACACTACGAAATACAACGGAAAGGAGAGAAACTACTTTTTGTAATTTAAGTAGTTTCTCAAATTTGGCTCCAAAATTAGAAATGTTTTTCAAATTTTAGAAATAAAAAACATGGATCGCTATGAAACAAATTTGTGTCTTAAAAAATGAGAAACACGAACAGAAAATAAAAATAAGAACTTTATCAAATGGACCGTAAGTCTATGAGAGAGAAATTTGCCCCAATAAATAATATTTTCCCACTTGTAGTTAAAAAGGGGTCTACTTTTTCATTTCAATTTCGACCTTACGTTTCAATTATCACAAACATATTTAGAGTCTCTTTGAAATGACTTTTAAGAAAAAAATGTTTTCTAAAAATTTATTTTCATTTAAACATTTTTTTCTAAAAACTCCTTAGAGTAAAATCACATATGTATTTGACAACTTCTTGTTAAAAGTGTTTTTAGGTAAGAATTTGTTTGGTTTGTTATATACTAAAAATATTTTTATTAATTTTAAATTATAAAAAAAAAAAATTGCATGCGGAGGTGATGGTTAGAGTTGGTCGACGGTTATTGGGGATAGTAATCGGAGATGACCAACGATGGTCACTGAAAAACGGTTGTTGGAAGTTGGTCGTCGGTGATCGCATGAAACAGACACGAGAGACAATGGTCGAAGGTGGCCAGTATTAGTTACTCGAAAACGATGATCAAAGGTTGACGGTAGTGATCATTGGGGGTTAGAGGACAATGGTTATTGGAAAAATTATGCAGCTAATTGAGGTGTTAGGCCAAATCCACGGACATGAAAGGGAAGTTCATCCCTAAATTGAGGGAAATCTCTCGAAGAACGATGTTCTATTGATAATATAATGATCAAAAGCTTCTATTACAACTCTAAATGTGGCTATTTATAGCCTTACAAAGAAATAAGACTAAGTAACTAATTAATCCTAAAATGTTAATTAAACATTGATTAATTCTAAATTAAAAACTGTTTGGATTGTATTTTCAAATTAAAAAATAAATTGTTTTGAAAAAAAAATTAATGTTCTTGCAACCACCTAAAATGGATTTTGAGAAAAAAATGAGTTTATAAAAAAAGTTGGTTTGGGATAAACACTTAAACCAACTTTTAGAAAAATGAATTCGGAGTGTTTGATGATTAATTTCTCCTAATTTTTATTAACTACTATTGTCACCACCTTTAGCAATTATCGTCGCCCAATCTCTAACAACCGTCTTCGACCATCGCTGCCCAACTCTCGACCACCATCTTTGCAACCATTGTCGGCGAACCTCCAATTGCCATTTCCCAACAAACCTCTACTGCCATTTTGTGGTGACTTTTTTTTTAGCAACCACCAACGACCAACTTTCATGTATCGTTTTTCTAGCGACAGTTATCGACTAGCCTCCAATGACTGCTATCCGACAATCATTTTCAACCAACTTTTGCCAATGATCGTTGACCAATCTTCGAAAATCATCTTTGTTGAGTATTCTTGATGACCAACTTCTGATAATCGTTCGCGACCAACTTCAACCAATCATTTACAGCAACCATTGTCGCCAACTTCGAACAAATACATCCACCAACATCTTGTCACTATTTTTTGACATTGCCACTAGCATCCATCGTTGGCCAACTTCTAATGACCATTTTTTGGTGATACCGCCGACCAACTTCATGTCACATTTTTCCGTCACCATCATCTTCTTCAACTATTTTTCAGTGATCGCTAACGACCAACTTACGACAATCATTTTTTGTGATTGTCGTTGTCAACCTTTCGTTACCATTTTCAGCGATCGTGGTAAGCCACCTCCAATCACTATCCTCGATGATTGTCGACGAACTTTGATCATCACCTCCACCGACAAATTCTTTTCTTGTAATTAATAAAAAAAAACTTTTAATATAAAAATACTTTTTGAAAAAATGGTTAGTCAAATAGATATGTGTTTTTATTTTAAGAAATTTTTATAAAAAAATGTTTTTTCTTAAATCATTTCAAATTGGCCTTAACAAAGACTCAAGACTACTGTCTGTTTTAATTTAAAAAACTTAACTTTATTTTCAAGAAAAATAGTAGAAAGGAAATAACATATAATATAGAAACATTAAAAGGTTTATAAGCTTATTTTAAAAATAAAAAAAACTAACGAAATAATAAACTTTAACTTAGATTTTGAAAATATTTTGAGTTAAAATGTAAATAACAAAGCAATAAATACATTGGTGGAAGTAATACGGTTTGCCAACTATACTCTTCAAACTTTTCATTTTACATTATATTATTTATTAAAATTTCAGAACTTAATTGTGGCCAATTAAAGTTTAGAAATTGAATTGTTACATTTATTAAATGATGTTTTAATACGTTGTTTTTTTGTGTGTTTTCATCCCACCTTTCTAGAGTCGAATTATAGGTATACTCGTATATTTGGTAATATGGAGTTTCATTTGAAAATCAATTGGCAATGAAAGGAATAGCATACATCTATCTTATAAGGAATGTAAGTGTCTACTTGATTTTTTCAATGTGAGATTCTCAACATCCTATCATTTTCACAGATCTATACATACTTTAATATACTCTTAATAACCTATCATACTTCACTTATTACCGATTGCATCTATTATATGACCTCATGAAAGTTTGAATGTGTGTGTGTGTATATATATATGAGAAGGAAAGTGTAGTGCATGTGCATCACCTTTCATTATTTGTTTATATGATAAAGTTAGGTAATAATTTTCAAATAAACGTGCTCCAATGGGCCAACCCCCTCTTCCTCACATTTTCTCTCTTTAACTTTTCTTCCAACTTCTATGTTGGCAGCACACAAAAGTGCTCAAAATAAAAACTCTAATGACCTTTTTCTATATAAATAATAATAATAATAATATAATTTCATTCTCTTTCTCTTCCATAGGAACAAGAAGAATATTTTTATTTTTCTTTTTCAAATCTCACCACCTATTAAACCCTAAACCCTAAACCCTAAACCCTAAACCCCATGATTTCAATTTGTCAAAATATTTGAACTTTCTTTATTTTCATGTTTTCTCACACACAACATATAACAATAGGGTTACTTGAGAAAAAGGACAAATTTTGTTTTGGTATATTTGCAAATGACTTTGTGGACTGTGGTTGTTTAGTGGGAAAAAAAGACCTAACCCATTAAAATATTATAGGTATTAATTTCTTTGAGGTCCACCATGGGATTAGTTGTTTCTAATTATGAAGAAAGGTTTAAATATGGCATAATTATAAGTATTGAATGCATACAAACTTATAGTAGATATTAAGATATTACAAAATATTAACTAAAAACAACATTTGCTAACCTATTGATTACGTAAGTTAGTAGGGGCAACCGTTAGTTGATATATATTGATGAGTTACGTTGTTTTTGTTTGGGTTATAATTATTCAAAATCTAGTTCCCATTCCTTTAGTAATTAATTGGTTCTTTTTCTTTAACTTTGTTTTGGTTTTCTCTCCATTTCTTTTTAATTATTTTCATCTTTTTTAAAAAAAAAAAAAGTAAAATTTGAATTTTTAGGTAAATTTTAAACACAAAAACATGCTTTTAAAAACCTAACTTTTCTTAGTTTTCAAAATTTGGCTTAGATTTGAAAATAGCCTTTTAGAAAGTACAAAATGAACCAAAGAAAATTAGATGTGAAAGTGGTGTTTATAAGATCAGTTTTCAAAAACAAAAACTAAATGGTTATTGAATGAAACCTCAGTAAATAATCAATTCGCATAATGCTAAGAATTTGAACTTTGATCTTTTGACCAAAGATATATATGTTTGTACAACTTGAGAGCAATATATTTTAAAAATCTTAAGAACATCACAACGCTACACATGAGCGACACAACACTATAACGCAACGCAACGCAGTTCTAACTTGTGCAACAAGAGGTTTTTGTGAGCTCTTGAAAGGGGCAAAGCCCCGATGCTACCGTAGAGCATGGCGGTGCCAACTTTCCTAATTTAAAAAGAAAAATGCATTTTTGGTAAGAACTTGGGCATCAAGTGACCAATTTTCTATAAATTATGGGACTCTTAGGCACAAAATTCAAAGCTCTAAAAGTGGGAATTAGTCCAACAATAGTTAGAATGTGTGAAGAATTTTGGAGACCATTTGAGATTTCAAGGTGTTGATCGGGAGGAGATTGACGAATTCTCCCAAAGCGAAAGCATGACGACATTAGAGTTTTTTTAATTCTTTACTTTAATTTTATGCTAGTACTACAAGAAATTTGGTCTATGATGTCTGTTGGAAAAAACTGAACACTGATGTTTAATGTCGGTTTTAAAAAAGTTGATCTTTAATGTCGGTTTTAAACTGACATCAAAGATGAAGGTACAATGGCGATTTAAAACCAACATTAAAGGCACATTTCTTTAGAAATCGACATTAAAGGTACATGAAAGATAATTCTAATTCTTCATTTTAATAAAAGTAATTTTGTACCTTTTTTCTCCACATCCCTCATCTTGCAAGACTTCTTCTCCAAAATCCTCTCTTTCATACCAACTTTCCCATCATCCCCAAAACTCCAAAACTCATTGCTCCACCATTCATTGTCGTCGTGCTCGCTGCTCCACCATCCATCGTCGTGCTCGCAGCTCTACCATTCACCAGCCAGTCACGTCATCACACAAACCTCTATTTCTGTTCTCCGACTGTCGAGCTCGCCTCTCACAGCTTCGCGCACAGATTTGTCCTCTGATCGTCCACCACTCATGCCCATCGCGCATATCTCTGTCTCTGTCTGAACCAAGAACTGTCCTAACCTAGATTTGGCGATTGCCAGATCTTGCCATCTGTTCGAACCCATATTTGTTTGTATCTGTTCACATCTTATTCGAGCCAAGTTCTCTTCGTTCTATGCAAGTGTGGCTTTGAGTCGTTTGCTTGCTTGAAAGGTGAAATTTTCTTTTCGTTATTTACATTTAATTTAGTATTTAAAGTTATTTCATTCATTTTTATTTTATTTCTAATTAGGTTATGGTTCCTAAGATTTTCAAATGTTGCAACAAAAATTAGTTCTAGATCACACAGTTCAGCTTATTGCATAAGTCATGTCATACAGTTGTGGAATGTTTGTTCAAGTGCTTTAATATGATATAACTTATATATAAAGTGCTGGATTGGATTAGAATATACGAATATAGTTTTTACCTTTTAAATTTTTTTAGAAGTTGATAAGGAAGAAGGTAGATTCTTGAGCAATCGAAGCCAAGTTGTAGACTTCAAAGTTGTGGAATGTTTGTTCAAGTGCTTCATTTTCCAAGTGTTTGAAGAACTCTCAAGTCACAATTTTTTTATTTCAAGTAATTATATCAAGAAATGTGAAGTTTATGAGGAAGAAGGTATATTCTTAAGCAATTGAAGCCAACAAGGTGAAGGTTTTAAGGTTGTGGAATATTTGTCATTGTTTGTGTCTTAGTTAGTTATGCTCACTTTTATATATCTTCATTATATTGATGCATCTAGAACTAAATTTATATGTATACTTTTGCCTCATTCGGTAAAATTATAGATTCGTCATTGAATTAGAATTAGAAGTTTGAATAATACATTGTCACACTTATCCTCTATTTTAAATTGCTCTTCTTCTCTTCTTTACCACATCTTGAGATTATTGCTCATTCATTGTAGAATTTTGTCATTTGAGATTGCTCATGGCAAAGATTTGTGGAGCTATGCTGAAGCAAATAAAGAATTAAGTATAATGTTCATTGAGGTCATGGCTAGGTTGGTATAAAATATATGTTAGGTCCTTGCACTTCATCCCATGCATCTTTTTTTTTTTTACATAGCAAAAAAATCAAAACAAGAAATTTAGTTTTTAGTGGGGCATCGAAAACGTGCGCATTGAAAGTAATAACATTTTGGGATTGTTTGGGTAAGTTTAGAAAGTATTTGCCTTGTTTTGAATCATTTTGAACTAGATTACCTTGTTTTTAAATTGTCCCTAACACTTGAGAATTGTTGATTGTAGGTTCAAACTAGGTTCATACAAATAAGAGTGAGAGTTTTGACTTTATGACATTCTTTTCATTGTTTCAGGAATCTTTCAAATAGTTGAAGAGCACTTTATGACTTTTTCGCACTCATTCTAGCAAATAAGTAAGTTTTTTTTTTTTTTTTTTTTACTTTTTGGCATTCATTTTGTTGTTTATAAGCATTTTTTCATATTTATGTTTATGCATTTTTATAATGAATATGGTTGCTAGTAGGTGCTATATTGGGTACCTCTTGTATTTGTGGTTGCTATTGATATTATGATTTGTTTGAGCATATCTAACACCTCTTGTATTTTTCTTGTTAATTACGATAATTTTGCATCGTTTAATTTGGTAAGGGACACTTTTAGTCCAAACCAACAATGCAACCTTGAAATAGGTCCTTCCAAATTTTTTTATGGCATGTTATATTTCTCTAACAATGAACTTCTATTTGTAGCTTTGAATTACTTTTGGACTTCTTCAAAACACTTTTCAACTCGATCTCAAGAAATTTTCAGTAAGTTTAATATTTTAAGTTAAAAGTGGTTTGAGTTGAATTTATGTTGATAAGTTAATGTGCTTATGTGTTTATTTATAATTCTTATTTATTGATTGTGAATCTGAAGGTTACTTGCTTGGGTTCTAAAGATTATTTATGTTTTCTCGATCAATGTGGTGAACCTTTTAATTTATTGGTGTTGCTATACTTTGCTCCTAAGATGAATACTTCTTGTTTGTATGTTAGTTGTCTATAATTTGTTTTTTTTTTTTTTATGTTTATACATTTTGCCAAATAAATTAGGTTGCTATTTGTATAGTCTCTCTATTTGACAAGCTTACTTTGCTTGGGTTTTGATTGAGTTTTTGTTTATGTTTATATTTTGTTTGGGTTTTGTTAATTCTCTCGGTTTAATGAACTTTTTTATAAGTATTGATTGAGTATCTTTTTCTTCTGTCTAAAAATAACCAAGAATTGTCAAAGTTGTGGTATGATATGAAAGTAGTTGTTGACATGTGAAGTAGTTGTAAGTAATAGTTGTACATGACCAAATTTGTGATTAATTTTTAATTTGTATCAATATTTCAGGTTTTCGACGGAACTCTGGATCGTAGATGTACTGCACGATAGATATGTGAAGTTGTACTTTTTTAAGATTAAGTTTCCATTTATTTCATTGTATACGGTAAAGTAGTTATATACTAAGAACAAATATTTACTTCGAAATGTAAATTGACGCTTCATTATGAATATACCGAATATTTTCCAATTTGATGATGACTTTTCTCGCACTATTTTCTTAATAATGACAATTACAATTAATTGTCGTCAATTGTTATTTCTTGACAAGAAACAAAAAAGTAAAATATAGTCATCCTAAACCAATTTGTAACACGAATAAATTGTTATCATTGCACATATATTGGCACTAATTTAAAGTCACTGAACATAAAAGCGTGACGCAAATAATGTGTCGTGAATAGCATACAATTGACAGAAAATACCCAAATTGGACCTCAAAGATGACACTTCTTTTCTGTCAAGAACCAATTAACAATGACACGTTTAAAATGACACGAAAGAGTAAACAACGACACAACATAAGTGTCATGAACGGACAAACGACGTTTTTTTGCCGATGTCGTTAAAACCTCTATGTTGACAGTGGATACAAGGACGCAAAATATGTGTCACGAAATCTTTGTGACGTGTTTTTTGCGTCAATAAATGACAGTTTTCTTGTAGTGATCATTGGAACTTATAATCTATAGGTCCACAAGGTCCTCTTGCAAGCTCATGCGGACAATTAGGGATAAACCTTATTGAAAGAAAATTTGAGATTTGGAATTATTATTTAATATATTTCATTTGCATTCAGATACTTTTTATATTTTTTAAAAAAATAAAAACACTCTTATATTTGATTACATTATCTCAAAAAAAAAAAATTATGTACAAGTTTGTTTGGTTTACTATACACTCAAAGTGTTTCTATTTATGTTAAACAGTAAAAGAAGACTATCAAATACTATGTATTGTTCATTAGAGTGATCGTCGAAGTTAGTCACATAAATAGTTGCTGGAGATGATTATTGGAGTTGGTTAACGTAGGTAGTTGACGGAGAGTAGTGGGAGGTGGTTGTTATGGAGAGGTGGTCTCAATTGGAGTTGGTCGTTGTAATTGGTCGTTGGCAAGTGATTCATTGTAAACATTAAAGGGGCAAGAGAGTTGGTTATTTTACTCGCTGCGTTGCAAAGAGTGCTACTATAGAAAAACAAGGGGTTAAAATAACTCTTACTCCATTTTCTTTGTACGTGATCGCACGAACTATTATAGTCTACTCAATTCATTTTAAATTGGTGTTCCTGAACACCCTTTGGACTTTTTTTCTCTTTTGTTTTAGATTAAAGAGTGGATGGGTGTGTGGTGCAATGGAGTAGAGGGCTGACCCAAAGAAACAAAAGACCCAAAGGTTTAAAGAAAATGATAGGTTGGACCCTAATGGGCTTAAATGGTTGACAAAACCCATTGTTTTGCATGTCTTTGCATGTGTCCTAGATTATCAATACATATATATATAATCTAAAAAGGTATTAATTAGATGTGTGATTGATCTTTTAACAATACTCTTCTCTAAATTTTTCTTCAAATGTTGATCACCCTTGAGTCTGCTGACAAAACAAGTACAGTTACCACAAAATTAAGTGTCAAGGTTTAAAACTTCATTCTTTTCTAGTCTAAATCAATATAATAACTCCTCACAAACACGAAAGGTAATTTTAGCTATTTCCACGCTACAATATCAACATTTTATCATCGCTATGGACAACTAATAACTCTCTTTTAGAGAGTCTTCGAAGAGCATCGTCTAACTATGCAACATTTTTTGTAGTGATCAACAACATTTTCTAGCATTTGAGAAGTGAGGAACGACACCCCCACAACTCTGGCAACATCGACTCCTTGTAGCAGTGAATACACTAGTGATTTTTTCTCCATTTGACAAATTATGTTATCTACTCCGAACAACTTCAAACTACTCCGAACAACTTCAAATGTACGAGTTTAAACTTGTTTTAACATAAACCAACAAACATATGAGGTTCAGTAAATAGTTGCACGATTTTTTGTCCTTGTTATAGTGAAAACACTAGTGATTTTTCTTTCATTTGATAAATTCTAACAACTTCAAATCTACAAGCTTAAACATGCCTTAACATAGATCAACAAGCATATGAGGATCAGTAGGTTGATTTTAACTCTTTCCAACTCAAAATAATCAAAGTGATTTAGACTATAGAAATGAACTCGTCCCTTGCCGCAGAAGCATTGTCGTTTTTGTGGGAGTGGGGGGGGGGGGGGGGGGGGGGGGGGGGGGGGGAGGGGGGGGGGGGGGGGGGGGGGGGGGGGGGGG
>JBBPDJ010000002.1:10041727-10063540 GCA_037974625.1 Cucumis cinereus | reverse complement strand
TGTTTACATTTTACCTACCAAACATCTTCAAAGTTCTTCCTCATTGAGTTTTTTTTCAAACCCCCCCCCCCCCCCCCCCCCCAAATATCAACATCAAGGCAGGCAACCAAAGTACAATTTTCTCTTACCATCTAACAAATATAATCTCAATTCTCACTCATCTAAGAACAACAAGTTCATTTCATTTGAAAATAGAATCATCACAAACATTGTAACATGCAACAAAACCAACCATAATTAATCACCTGCAATAGGCAGTGCATAACACATGCTCACACCTTAAGAGGCAAGGAAAGCCTTTTTATGGTACCATTTACGTTTAATATGGACTTTTTACGTCTCTACCATTAACATTTTTTTGTCTTTCCGCTAACTTTCCACTATCCATAAATTGTTTATTGAACCATATGTAATGAAAAGTTATCAGAGAGATCAAGAATGTTATCGAAATAAGAAACAAGATTTTTCTGACTTTACGAAGCTTGAAAATTCAACGACCTAGATGCAACCTAATTCAAATCTCAATAATTAAAAGTGTAATTTTTCCACTACTGGTCCATAATAAATTTATAATTACTTTTCAAAGTGTTGTGGTTGTAATTACTTCAACATAAACCTGTAGAATCCATGAAGTGTCCTCATGCATTAGTATTTTTTGTTTTAATAGATCTTCATCCTCCAGAATTTGATGATTACAACTTACATTTTCATCTTCAATTGCAGTTTCCTTGGCATCAAATAAAGCAATACCAATAGAAATCAAAATATGCTTTGGCTTTTACAAATAACTTTTTTCATTAGGTTAGAAAAAGAAAAAGGAAAGTACAACTCTTCATTCTCAAGGGTGAATGCCCTCTCTCTTTTGGACCTAATCTTTGTTTCTTTGTACACAAAATCTAAGAGATGAAGGGTAAAAAAGAAGAAAAGAATGAGAGGGATTCTTACAAATTTATCTGCAATTGCAATCCCTTTATTCATGAACAAATGCTTTCATGGACAAAAGAATACAATGATCCATCATAAAATCAAGAAGACCATTGATCAGGAACTGTGAGAAAATAAGCAGTCATTGCCTTACGAAACCGTTTCTTGTATTGTTTCGGAGAAATGATAGTAGGAGAGGCATTCTTAGGACCTCCAAGTATTCCCGACGCCTTCACCCACGTCTCCAATTGCTTGTCCCATGTATACTGCCTCATGAAATCGATGATGCCTAAAACGAGCTCCTTACGCTCCTCATCAACCCCGACCAAAAGGGAGTAGTCCATAACGTCTATTGACTGAAGAAGACCAAGAATTAGTTGACTTTTTCCATATGAAGAATATAGTAAATACAAATCAAACAACCATCCAGTTTCATGGTGTATGCAATGAAATACAAGAATCACAATTAAACATGCAGCTTACCGCCAAAAAAGATGTATCATTCCAGATTGCTCGTTCAAGGATTCTTTTGGCCTTGCTTCCAAGAAATATGGGTTTCGTCCGCAGTGCTTCTAAGAGGTTCAGATCGAGAAGAACCTTGTTAGCCCCAGATGTGTCCGGGTTGTAACGAGATCGTGAAGAGCCCTTGAGGTCGTACACCTTTGAGATATTTCTCATGAAAAAAAGATTCTCCATCACCATCAAATCCATTTTCATTTCTTTCCCACCTTTCAGGTGTTTAACAGTGACCTGTCATTGCATAGTTGTGAGAAAACAAAAATGTAAACATTTGCCCCATAGTCATTAGTAAATACATATACTCGCATGCATTCACAAGGAAAGCAATATATATATGTATATACCGTATCAAACTTTCCAAGATGTGTCCATTTTGGTCTCTAAGCTTCCAAAATATTTATTCTAGTACCTCTTTTTTAAAAATTAATAATAATTATGGTCCTTCCGTTGGTTGTTTTAACACAGGATAATGTGACATCGTGCCAACAAAGGCGATTCAGTGAATGTTGAAGCCACAAAGGTTGGCCAAGGGTATTGGATAGGTGCATTATTAGGTAGTAGAGCAGTGACAAAAACCAAAATCATTATTTTTTTTATGTTGATGTACAAAAACAAATTTCTCAAGAGTTTGTAGACCAAAATCGTTATTTTCCAAAGTATGGGGACCAAAATAGGCTTCAAAACCTAGATACTTTACCTGATAGATCCCAAGAATTTTTGCAAGGCAAGTTGGACTTCCATAGGTTAGAGCCTGTGACAAGTACTTGAAATATTCAGGAGCAAACTCCTCAAAAGAATCAAGCTCAGTCCTTGTAACCTGTTTAATGATGAATCTTTCATCCAATGACTTGGCAAAATAAACATTACTTTTTCCACCCTGTGCACTCCATCGACAACAGCGACTCAAAGACCTTACAAAATCCACTCCCTTGGGGCAGCACTTCTTTCTAAGCAAGTCAAATTGCTTTGCAAAGTAGCAAGTGACAGAGAATTTGACTTTACCCCCAGATATTGAAGATTCATCTACGAACGAAAGCCTCAAATGGGGAGACTTTTTGGGATCTGAAAACAGGGTCCTCATGGTTGAAGAATCTTCAGAACCATAGTTGCCATAGTGGATATAGTCCAAGTCCAGACCACCAAAAGACTGCCAAGCTGAAAGAGGTGAAGGACGAGAATCTTCAATATTGATCCTAGGGACACTCCGGCCACCCTCATTGACGGTAAACTTATCAGCAACCCAATCATCGTACTCTCTGGAGTTTAGGGCATATGCAATAATGCTGGTAGGTTCGTTGTCATAAACAGCGATAACTATATCATTATTTCCAGTTTGAGGAAGCAGCAGGCGAATGCCTTCAGGAACATGAGATGCAGAGATATAAGATGGAGTTGAACTGAGTAATAAATTTGACTTCTGAGCTTCCAATGGCAACACTTGAGAGTGGGCTCTAGTTAAATTAGAAACAGGATCCCTCAGCATAGTACTGTAATCTGCAGAAGCATGGAAAGATCTAATTGTTGACAACTGAAATGTAGATGGATACAATCCTTTCCTGATTCTTTCTTGCATTCTTATCGCAGAATCAAAGGAATGAACTCTCACAGGTGACATCAATACCCTTTTCATTTGGGGATTATCGTTTAGACTCATCTGCTTCACTGCCCCATCGTGAGGTTCTTCTGCTTGCAGTGCAGAAACAGCTGGATGTTTCTTCATAGATTGCTCAGTTCCAGACCATGCACAATCGATTCTCTCAGAAAGAGTGGATTCGTAAGAAGGAATGCTTTCAAAACCCATGGAGGTAGTCAGCTCCCCATCTGTGTGTGTTTCCTCTCTGCAGGTTTGATGTGAGGTTGATGTGGGGCGTTCAAATGCCATAGACTCTTCTTTCTGATCTGAATGTATATCATCATTTTCAGCAAACTCACGAACCAAAGAAGATTCATGAATATTCTCATTGTGGCCAGATTCAAGTTTACCATCACTGTGAGCAGAATCACTTTTCAAATCTCTCATTACAGAAGAGACATCAGTTTTGGAATTTACAATCTTTTTAAGGAGAGAATCTAGCGAATAAAGTCGGTGATCCCAATAGTGTGTATGCATTAATAGGGAACGCCTCAAACGATTCAGCTCAAGAATGTCGACAGAAATCATCCCCATTAGTGAAGGTTTCATCATGAATGGTTGCAGCAAACCCTAATATATTAGCACATAATTCAAATCCCGTATTAATTACATATTCACATGAATAACATAGTACTTAGTACCATAAACAAATCTGCAAGAACAATTAAAATGTTCATCATATTTGAATTGTTCTCTAAGCACTTACGATGTAATCACTTCGTTCTTTTTGAAGCAGTTCTTTCAGTTGCGTGATGTGGTTTTGCACGTCACTTGAGTCCAATGATTCCTGCATTGGCAACTTGCTTTTCTGTTCCATCCTATCGATGACATCAGAAATCTCGGCATACAAGCTTTCCATTTTACCAATAATCTGCATTGAAAAGCCAAAAGTAGAGTAAACAAAAGAAAATTTTTGAAATCAAGCAAATCACATTTCAAATTCTCAAAATCACCTCTGAAGCTTCGTTTGAAATCCATTCCTGCTGAACATGGCTATTGAACTCAAGTACAGAAGGAGGCAAGTTAACGGAGAGAATATCAATGGTCGAATAGCGAAAGAATGCAACCATGCTCCCATACCTGTTTTAAGAAACTTTGTATTTAGTAACAAGCAACATCCAATAACTATTGTAAAATCAATGCAAAGTTCAGAGGCCAACACACCCATAGAAACGGAGGCAGTCTCTCTGTAATGAATGACCACAAGTTGCAACTCGATTGGCAGTCGCATGGTTTGAGAAACTAAGCTCCAAAAATTTTCCGAAAGAGAGCCCCCACGCAGCATCAGACATAACAACTCTAGGAGTTGCCGGGGGGACTCCATCTATTTGAGCACACTTGAGGCAACGGTGCCACATCCATATCTTACCATCTTCTTCTCCAGGAAGCTTTATGGAGGGTAAGCGTCTAACATTAATTGTAAGATTACCCTGCTGATGGGTGTAACACAGAACATGGGCCTCGGCAGACTCCTTACAGGATTGACAACTTGACGTCTGCCATGAGAACCCAAAGTAAATAACATATATCCTCAAAATTATACAATTATCCAAGGTATAAAATTAAAAATAAAATAAAAAAAGAACTTGTATGTTCAAATTAGATATATAGAATTAGGAAATAAATAAACCTGGTCAAAGAGATCATCACGTAGGTATCTTCCTAAAGGCTTGTCAAAACGGCCATAAAACTTTATTCGCAAAAGGCGAGAACGCTCACATACAGTTCCTTTAAGTACACAATGGCTTGAAAAGGATACCAAAATGCTCTGGTGAGTATCTGCTGCTGAAAAGTATTCACTGGAGAGATCGTTTTCATCAAAACTTTCAGACTTTCGCAACTCTGGAATCCCACCAGACCTTCCCTTTTTCCATTTCAAGGTTTCTGGCAATTCAGATTCAGAAAGACTTCGAACAGCGAAAGGAACTGTTATTCCATCCTTTAATTTCTCACGAGGATTAAGAGAAGGCTTCAGATCAATATCAGATGGTAAATCATCATTGAATATGTCAGGAAGTGTATCTACAATGCTAGAGTCCTCAAATCCAGTAGAAAGTAGAAAGCTATTGTTACCAAGGTGAGAATCCATTGAGTATACTTTAGATTCTTCAAGCTCAGAATTAAGAGCAGAAAAATTTTCTCCAGCGGAGACATCAACCAGACAATTGGATGCCTCAGAAGCATTGGGATTTTCTGATGAGGAATTATCATCAACAGAAATAGAGCGTGTTGGCATCTTAGGCAGAGAAGCACCTTCGTCCACAAGAAAGGAAGTCTCAAGAGATAAGTGATATGCTGCAAATACTGCATATTGAACAACATGTTTAACTTTTTTAAGTTCTTCACGACACATGCCTTTCAGCAAGACCTATGACAAGAAATATGACAAGATTAGAAGCAGAACAAAAGTTCTATAAAATCACATTTTTCTAAACTCACAGGATCCGTATCACGATTCCGGAGTTCAAATTGTGACTTACAAGCTATTGTCAGAAGAAATTTAGGTTGTTTGAAAGCTACACTCAAAAACTAGTAATTGTTCAAACCTAATAGTATGATTCCAAAGAGAACAATCAAGAAAGATATATTTACATAACAAGCAAAATCCAAATACATTGTTTCCATATGTTAAAATATTTAGTAATTACCTAATCAACAACATTTCTTTAACAAAAACACGGACTTCTAAGTGATAATTAAAAAGATACAATATGGTAGAAAACCTTAGTTTAGAAGTATTACGATAAGATACCCAAAAAGATTCGTCAACAACATTTTTAAGTAGAAACTAATTTTGTTGCATTACATTATTCGGCTAGTATAACTAAAAGTTATTAATTGAAGACAGAAAAGTTGAACGGATCTATCAAAGACCATACTAAATTAAAAACCCAAAAGGGGTTTTGTATGGTAGCCTAGAAATCATTCTGATATAGTAGGCTGGAAAATAATTTTGAAAAAGTAGCCACAAGAAAACCAGTTAATTATCTAGCTAGAGTTACCGTGCAACCCAAGCGCTTTGGACATCCTTCAAAGAACATCAACGTCTTGGATAGTTTTCTATTTTGATTAGCATCCATGAGCTCCTCGGTTACTCTCTCTAACCGGAAAAGTTCACAATGTCCCAGACGTGCAGTGGAAATATGTTCAATTGATGGAGTAAGGGAAGCACCCGTGCAACGGGCTATACGCTCCAGTAAAGGCCTTTTAACATTCAGCACCAGAGATATTTCCTTTGCCAGCAGATAATCCTGAGCACACGAGGATACACTTTTTTCCACCACCAGAACATTGGGGCGAAGAGATTCTATTTTTGAAATAATTGTCTTTAGATGATCATTTTCCTGTACCAATAGGATAGAAATATTAGAAGTCAAGATAATACCAAAAAATAATAATAACAATAATTATTATTTTTATATTATGATGTAATAATAATACGAACTTAACTAGTTCCAGCATTTATTATACACATAAAACTTAATACATGTAAAAAGAAAATAAACTAAATGTTAATTTTCTTAAAACTAAACACAAGTACCTGATGCAGTAATGTATTAAAAGAAGCTAACTGGTTTGCAACTTGGTGATATTCAAGGGATCCCCCTAGAAGAAGTAACCTTGGATTTTTAAATTGTGAGGTCATGCGTTTGTGCTTTATGTTTTTTGTACAAACAACTCCCTTTATAAGTGTGCTGCAGAAGAAAGATAAACGATTTCAAGACATTAGTCAAAAGAAAATATATGATATATACATGAAGACATTGAGGCTATTTGCACCAAGGAATATTCCAAGCTGCAGTAACGGCCAAAAGTTATACCTCTCATGAGGGTGTCCTGTTGCTACGCATTTTACTTTCACGTAATCCCCAGGATCCATACTGCCTCCTCTGCTAGTATCTGGTCTCACAAAATTTGCAGCCTGCCAGGCTATTGTGGTAATAACATCAAGCCAGTCGTCAACACAATCTCCTCCAGATTTGATATCCTCCCCCTGTAATAGTTGAGCAACAAGAGCCCTAAAGTGACCCTGAACCATAGCTTTTAAAGGCTCCTTATTATCCTCATGCAAATTTTGTTTGGCTGGAAACATGTTAGAAAGGCTACTGCTCCTAGAGAACATAGCACCGGAATCCCCAATATTGTCATCTTCATCGTCGTAGGAAAAGAAATTATTCTCCAATTCATCGCTTTCATCATCAGGAGGTGGGGGGAACCATATAAGACCATTGTTTTCAAAATCTAATGGCCTTTCTACCTTTCCATCTTGGTTCTGAATAGTTGGCAGGTCACCGGAGCAAGCCTGTTCATTATCTTGGCCTTCAGTCAGTCTCTCAGCCCTATTTAAAATGGTCTCAGCCTCTTGAGACAATAGATTCACCCTTTGACCTTGATCTATAGCCTGTACAACATAATCAGCTTTACTAAAAGTATAATCATTCCTTGAGGGGCTGTCAGAAGGACTTGATTCCCCAAAATGAGAACTAAAGAACTCGGTTCTAGTACTAATACTACTTGACTCTATGTCTGAACTGTCACGAAAATAATCACTTGATGGGCTAAAAAAATGTCTCCCAGAATCTTCTGCATCATCTTCGTCACTCCTACATTAGTAAAAATATACTAAATGAGATAAGTGTATTAAATCATTTCACGTCACTCTACTGTATTAGTAGTAGACATTGAAGAATTGAAACAACAGTTGATTTCTTGATTTAAAGTGGAAATATATTATAGTTTGATCCCAGAAGCATCATCCAAAATCAGAAAGTTGAATACTATCAACAAGACTATATACTAAATGAAAGAGTTTTTGCTTTAAAAGTAATTTTTATAATTTCTAAACATAAAATTTCGGGAAGCACTCAAAAAGAAACCTACCAACACAACTATATAACAAACTTATGCATCGTCACAATGGGAACATAATAAGAAATAATTCACAGAGAAGCACTTTTACAATATTGTACTTAATTTTAAACAAAAAGTACAAGAGTAATAAAAGTTACAGCAGGTACTAGAACACCAAAAAAGCAATGAGAGAAACAGGCAATTGCATTCAAATCAAATGTTACCAGTTAGGCGAGTGACGAACAGAAATAGGAAATGGATGAGCATTAAACGAGCTCGAAATCCTATGTGATGCTGCATAGGGAGAATAACCACAATCTTGTGACTCAAGATATCGACTCAGACGATTATCGGGAAGTGATTCAGTCTTCATAGGGGACTTGTCTGCACCATCATAACAAGGAGAAGGAGGTTCTGGGCTATATCTGGGAGAGACAGAAGGATGAACTTTCTCATTATGTCTCCTCCCACCTTCAAGCCGTAGATTAGTATCAGAACAAAACTTGCACAACTTGGTTCTCTTAACAGCCTCATTACCCATCTTCATACCATCTGATTGAACAACATAAGATTCATAACCCCGAATACATTGTCCACAAGATGACTGATTACAACTCTGGCACAGGTATCTCAAAGACATCTTGGAAAAGCTTGTATCACACTCACAACACATTTTGTAACTATTGTTAGGCAGCACAAATTCCTCAGATGAACACACAGTTGAGTTAGGTCCCCAGGAAATCCAAAATCTAACCTTGTCAATCAGATCTGATAATGAACTATCAGGTATTCACATAAACAATAACCATCCAAGAAGAATTAAAACCTCGATGATTCCTCAAAACTGAAACAGTATAACACCACTCCTCTTTCAAGTTGAATACATGGAAATGTTTTTTTTTTCTCTTTTTCACATATAGAAATAAAATGGAAAAAGAAAATCTAACCGTTGAAAACAAAATACCCACAAAAGTTCCAATTAAAAAAAAACGGAATAATACCCACAATAAAAATGATGGGGTGCTTTAGGATGATGTGTTTGTATGAGTCTCAAGACTTTATAGTATGTATTTCTTCCCCTCTCTTTGTTTATCTCAAAATGGGGGCCAAAAGCCAAAGAAAAAGAAGAAAAAAAAAATTAAGAAATCCTCCAAGAAATATATCAAAGGAAGGATATAGAAAGCTATGAAAAAACCTGAGATAAACCAAAATCTAGCAATATATACATCAAAATCGTATCAGAACAATAACCCACCAAGACCAAAGAAGCCAACAAAGACCAGTATCAGCACGAACAAGAAGAAAACAGAAAACGAAACCCTAAAAGCTAACTGATGCCAGATTCCTCAGGAATGAATCCGGCAACCGATTTAAGCATCCCAAGGACAGAATCCAGTAAGAACAGATCATAAGTAAGAAAAGGGTAGAAGATCAATGAAGAAAGTTAGCTTGATTTGATATAGAAACAGAAACCCAAGTCAAAATAAAGCAACCCCAGAAGAAAAAACACCAAAAGAAGACCAGATTGAAGTAAGATGAAACAGAAAGAGCAGGAGCTTGTGAAGAAGAAGAAGAAGAAGAAGAAGAAATTTGTGAAGGGATTTTGAAATTTAAATGCTTGGTAAAATGAGAATCAAAAGGAGGTATAGAAGGAGTACGGAGAAGGTTCCTTTTCTACCGGAATCAGTAGCTCGCATCTCGAAGCTTAAAATTCCTTCTTTGTTACCCAAACAACAACCATAAATTCTTCTACTGTTCGTCTTTCCCATCTGAAGAAGAAATCACTTTCTTCTTCAATCCACCATTCTTTCATTTCCTTTCTGTTGGTTGATTTTTCACTTCAGTTCTTTCTCTGAGTTTCAGCTCGCTTTTTCTTTTTCTTTTTTTTTCTTTTTTATTCTTCTACTCTCTCTTTGCTTCTCTGCTTTTTTTTTCTTTTCATAATACTATTGAACAAGAAATCTGTCTATGCGGCTAATGCCCATATAACAAAAAGCAATAAAAATCGAACCGGATCCAACCAAACCAAACCCAACCCAATACTTTCCTTTCTCTCTCTACTCTCTCCCATCTAATTCCTTTCCTACTTTAAATTTCCTTTTTAGTCCTTAAAAAAGGGCCTGAGGTTTATTTTATTTCTTTTTTCTTTTTTCCATTTACTCCCTAAACTTTTATCTTTATTCTAGATTTGGTTCATCCATTTTTAAAATATTTATTTTAAATCTTATTTTAAAAAAAGAAATTAACGTAAAAAAAAAAACTGTAGTTTTAAAATCTGTGCAGAATTCTAATAAATCATCAAACTTTTAATTTTGTATCTAGTAAGTTATTCAATTTTATATCTAATATGTCATTTTACTTTTAAACCCTTTGAATATGTTTGGGATCTCACTAACGAGACTCAAATTGAATGTTTAGGGACATCCCATATCTCACATATTGTATCTCAACTTGAGTAGTTTGAATTAACACGTATAATTGTAAAAGAATTATATTTTTATTTTTATTTTTATTTTTATTTTTATTTTTAAGGTACGGAGCAAAAATGGAATAAATCTTAAAAATTGAATATCAAATATATGTTTTAAAAATGTGAAAAAAAAAGTGGAATAAAATTGAAAACATGACTGCAATTAGATGTAATTATTTAAATGTTATGAAGGTGATTAATTAAGAATATAAAATATTAGGGTTTACCGATGTGTATTTATAATTATAATATTATTATTCCACTTTTCTTTTTTTATTTGCCCTTTTTTTTGTTCATATTTTAATTTAGGGTTTTGGAGTTCAAATCCATGCTGTTGATTGGTCAGCAACTCAGCGTCAGACAGATGAGAAAGCATAGTCAGCTCTAATTCATCCTCAATTTAGTTTAATTACTCTCAATTATATATTATATTATGGTCATCGGAAAATTATTATATTTTAAAATATGTTTAATTTTACAAAAAAAATAATAATAATAATAATAATCTGTCAGTATTTTTACTCTAAATTATATTCCCATATTTTGTTTCATTAAATAAATTTTAGTTAATCGAAAAAACTAATGCAAATATGGTGGTAATTGTAATTAGATATTTAAATTTTCAATTTTAAAAATTAAACTTTCAAATTTAGATATTAAAATTTGGTCAAATTGGATATTCAAAATTTAAACTTACATAATCGTATAAATTGTATCATTTATATAAGTTAGAGAGTTTAATTTTTGTTATTATTACTTAATCTATTTCAATATTAATTATTTTAACAGATTTACTGAAAATAATCAAACTAAAAAAGTGATTAAATTTAGGATTAAGTGTTAATACAAACAATTATGGGTTCTTTTAATAGAAAAAGTATTTTTCTTTGCTTTTGGGGGCCCACAATTGGTGGGTTCACGTGTGATACACGCGCCTTTGACGACATCTAGAACGTGGTATTGTAGTGGATTGGGGCTAACGGGTCAAATTTTACACCCACAATTATCATCTCTTTTTCAACTTTTGTGTGTTTCTTTCTTTCTATAATTTACATTTAATTTTTAAGTTGGTCTTTTGAACTTTTTAGATTTCTTAAATTAAATTACAAAAAGTACTCTTGAATTTAGTTTTCTTAATTAACGCTCAAATCTCACATGTGTTTGTCGTCGTCTTGTGTCCTTCGTAGCTTAACTTTTGGTCTCATATTCTTTTAGTCTAGTTTCATTTTTCATGCAGACGTACGTAAGAGATCTCTCCATCAGTATGGTGTAAAGCCTATTACACTCTGATGCCTAATTTCGCCTAATTTCGTATAAAGAGTGTATTGTTTAGTTAAACATACATAAGTAAGGTTAGGTTAGATTAGATCTCTTATTTGAAATTACTTATTCTCGAGTTTGTAAGGTATCGAACGAAGTGCAACTTAATTATGTTGCAAACGATCCAAGACTTCAACAATTCTCCAGTCGGACAAGTGATAGTTTCATCAATGGAACCAAGTTTGTTTTTCACAGTGAGACCAATTGCCATCACTTGGCTCCAAGATGTGTAATTGGTTATAGTGAGAAGATTTGAAATGAGAACGATATTGGGGTTGTCCGAGTGATGAAGCTAGTATCAATTCGCATGTTGTTCAACAGTGGAATTAGGAGCTTGATTCATCAAAGGAGTGGAATTAGAAGATGAATTTTCAAGAAGTGAGGTTGAATTATCTCCAATAGTGTGCTGAGTTGAATTATCTCCAATAGTGTGCTGATTGTCCGCATGAATGCAACTCGAGAAGCTCTTTAGGACTTAAATGGAGAGAGAAACTACTAATACCATATTAAACGCCCTCAGAGTAAATAAATTTTCTCAAATCTTATTAGTGAGAAATGGAGAAATAGATAGCCAATAGTTGGTACATGTGGATAACCACTTAGGAACAGAAAATACAATCGATTAACAAAGAATACAACTAACTAACAGAAAGTTAAATGTATCTTAATATTTCTTGATTGGTATATATTTTACTAGCTAAATTGGTTGACCTAAACCTCGAGGCTTTAACTTTTTTCTTTCGACATGTTTGTTCCTCTATACCTTCTCCAAGTTGCCTTTCGGTTTAAGCTTGCCTACGACCTTTTCATCTTGCCTTAGGCGGCCCTGAACACTTTTATACAAAATATCTCTATTCTTATGAAAGTTACAATAATCCTCTAATCTTTCTTAACATATTTCAAAATTATCCTTTGAATAGAAATCTTTATAATGTTAAATAAAAATTGAGATCCAAACATTCTGACCCATCGTTGTTGAGAAAAGCGAGCATACCAAAAAGTTCACATTACTAAATGAGATGGATTGGACGAAACCAAGTTCTTAACAATGATGCTCAATTTGTGGTCAGCTTGGTCACAATCGAAAGAGGTATCCTTCGTTATAGAGACAAGCTCCTGATAACTAGAGTTCACGTTGAAAAAAATATTTTTATTTGCACATTGTAAAAAAATTAATTGTTATATAAATTATTTGTTTTTGTTCTTCATGTTTATTCTTTTGTTGGTAATGTTCAACATAATAAACAAATAAATTTTTATATAATATTTGTTTTTGTTCTTAATGTTAAGAGTATTCAAAAAAACCGATAACCCGACCAACCCAGATTCCCCAACCCAAATCGTAAGGGTTGAGTTGGGTTAAATTTTATTTTGGGTTGGGTTGGGTTGCAAAATTTTTTTAAAAATATATTTCGGGTTGGGTTGGGTTAAAGGATTTACTAACCCGGTCAACCCGACCAACTCGATTTTATTATATTATTATTATATAATGAATTTAAATGTAGACTTAAACTTTTGAATGTCTTTTATTCCTATTTTGAATGAATTTGAATGTAAACTTGGATTTTACATGAACTTAGGTTTAATGTGTTTGAAAGTAAACACTTGACTTTACATAAAATGCTTGTTGTTTGTTTGATTATAAATTTTTTTAAAATTGATGTAACATATTTAGAGCAGTTACATAAATATTACATTTTGTTTATTGCAAAAATTTAACTTTTAATGAAAAATGAAATAATGAAAAACTAGTCAAAATTGTGAAAGAAAAAAAAAACAACCCGGTGACCCAACCCCACCCAACCCGAAAATTAAGGGTTGGGTTGAGTTGGGTTGACCCTTTCACATTGAACCGATCGGGTTCAATTTTTGCCAACCCGAGAACCTCAGGTTGGTCTATAATTTACCTCCAACCCGGCTTATGTACACCCCTAATTAATGTTCAACTCAACAAACAAATAAATAAATTATTTTCATGTACATAATGACATTAAACCCAGGACCAATTGATCTTGACGTTCTATATGATAAGAACATTCATCGATCAACAACTATATGAAAAGATTGGACTACACCAGAGATGAATTGTAGACGACGTGAGCCAGTAGTGTATCGTACTATCCCACTCCACATGTAACATACTTCCACTACTCCGTGCTTCTGGATTTTACGAGAGTGCCAGATTGAAATTCATCCAATTAGTTTGGCATCTTATCACTACACTGGTTGAGAGATGGAGGCCAGAGACACATCCATTTTATGTGCCGACTAGCGAGTGCACAGTTATTTGCAAGATGTGGAAGTGTTGATGGGATTACCTGTTGATGGTGAGTATGTTTTGCTATATAACGATTGGTTATATGTTTGCCAAATGTTGCTTGATGTAACCCCACCAGCTAAACATATTAGATTTCTAGATTAAGTTTAACATGGCTAGGGTCAAAATTTCCTAGGTTAGATAACGATGCATATGAGGAAAGTGTCATGAGATAGCGTGCATACATATTACAGTGCCATGAGATAGCGTGCATACATATTACAGTGCCATGAGATAGCATGCATACATATTATAGTTGACGATGCATATGAGGAAAGTGTCATCAACTCATTATGTGCACTTAATGTTCCTGCCATTATTGGCTGATCTACAAGAAGCAGGGCGATATTCATGTGGTGGAGCATGTTTACCATGGCTGTCTAGACAGCTATGCAAGGCATCAAAACAAGGTGTTCGTGAAATCGTTGGACCATTGATATTGTTACAAATATGGGTTTGGAAAAGATTCTTAGTAATGGATCAACAACTCCAACATGTTAACGAACATCAAGTATGTAGTCTAAATTTAATTTTAGATTAACCAATAGTTTTTATACGATTAATTATAATTAATCTAAATATTGATTGAACAATGCAAATGGAGAGATCAATTTCGTGTAGCTAGGTCAGCTACACATGTAGTGTCCCAGTATATGTACATGTTTGACCTTCTTCAACCTGATTAGTTACGTGAATGTTGTGCATGAATGTTATGTTTCATATTATTTGTTTTAATATAATATGATATGTTTCAGATTATTTTGGAGCCATATAAAATTTTCATGGATGGTTTGTGCAATTTCTGTATAAACGATCAAGACATATGGCGAACAGTTAGTCCTCTCATATGATTTTACATTGGTGAGTGACATCATCCTAATAGAACAATCAAGCAATTAGGTCTCCAACAAAATGTTTCAGTGGACTGTAATACTGAACCACTGTTGCATAACATTGACCTGCGAACTGCGAATTAGTTGAATAGAGTTGCACATTTTGGTGATATGATGGTTAAATCGTAGAAGATTTATTCCTATGAGACCAATAATTGAACAATTCGACATGGATGTAACTCAAAAGTACATCCATTGGTATAAAAATATTACAAGGCTCTACATTACTAGACAGTGAACAACTGTGAGTTGTCTGGTACATATTTAAATATTGTCTAATTATTTTTTGTGCAAAGTTTATTTTGAATATTTTCTAATCTACTTTAATATTTCACAGAGATCGAACAACAGTAGACTTCATGATGTGGCAGATGATCCACATCAATTTCTTAATATATACAACGATAATGAGCGTTACAAGCACAATATACATTATATGTACGATGTACCCATTGTACATGCACCAGTCCAAAGGAGACATGCTCAAGTGAAGAGCCTAAGTTGAATGAAGTTGACCATCATGTGGATGAAGGGCCTCCTGTGACACAAACACAAAATGAAACTGGTTATGTTAGTCCAATGATGTTGATGTCAGCCTTTGGTACGAGATATTATGATTCAGGGATTGGTTAATCGTCACACTTTGGATTATGATACTGTAATTCAGAGGTGGGTCCATCGTCATCAAACTTTGGAACACAATATTGTGATTTAGGGACCGATCAAACATCTTCGTACGTGCATAGACACATGTGCGATCACGGAGAGCATAACAAATATTTATATTATGAAGCGCCTGTAGAGGTATCTGACCAATCAGAGGACCAACAACAACCATAGAATCAGGAGGGACTAGATTATCAAAGAATTCAAAGTCGACGACGACAACAAGCTCGAAATCGACGGCGTCCGGGTTATGGGACACATTAATTTTTTTCTCGTTTTCAAATGAATGAAATTGTTAAATTATCGTATTAATATATTTAGTTATTTTTTAAATTATAAACAATGATTAATCGTAAATTTTCATACATAAACCGAACAAATTATAATCGTAAATTTTTTTAAATAATTAAACTATAGAAAATTAACGTGTTCAATTGAACACCATATACATGTAAAACAAAAATATATGGGTAAATTATTATTTTTTTTAAATTCGAAAAAAAATTAATGGTCTGAGTATTATAATTTTTTTTAAAAATAAAAAAATGGTCGATACAACACTCAACCATATAAATAATTAATAGAAAAATAAATAAATAAAGAAATCTAACCGAGTATTCAACACTCGGCCATATAAATAAATAAAGACAAAATGGTCGAGTGTTGAATAAAGGTGATTAAGACAACTATTAGAAAGTCTGGAGGCATTTTTTCGACGATTGCTTTAATGGTTTTTGTTCATATATTAACAATGACGATAATTTTTATAACCTTTGACTTAATTAAGGTTATTTTTAAAATATTTGAAAATTTAAAGGTATTGCCCTATAGTGTAAAGTTTGAAATACTTTATATAATTTAGACATTTTAAGTAAAAAAAAAAGGATCATAATAAAGATAACTTTTCTCCTATGACCTTGTATTAAAATAAATGTTTTAAACATTTGTTGGCTAAAATGATTTTTCTTAAGATAAAAAGAGTTATTTTCAAATATAGCAAAATATATCGAAATATTTACAAAATATAGTAAAAATATCACAGTTTATCTACGATGGACTGTGATAGACTGTTATATGTGTCTACTATTATCGTGGTTTTTCACAAATAGATTGTGAAATTTTGCTATATTTGTAAGTATTTTTAGAAGTTTTGTCATTTAAAATAATTTTTCTACAAAAAAAAATATTTTTTTAAAAACAAAAATAGGTATTTTTAAGAGTATAAGTTAAAATAGGAGAATTATTGAAAACGGTAAAATTGTTGAAAATATTGACAATATAACAAAATTTCAAATTCTATCAACGATAGACATTAATAGACACTGATAAACTTGCAATATTTTAAAAATATTTTTATTTATTTTACTATATTTAAAATTGCTTCATTAAAACATGTATTTAAAAAAATAGAGAAATTATTGTAAAATATAATAAATATTATTTTTGTCCATAAGACTTTAATGACTATCCTATTTCGATCATAATATTTTCAAACATTATATTTTAGTTGTGAAACTTTATCTAATTAACTTTAGTTAATAAATACATATATATCTTTTATTCATTTATCCAATGTATTGATTTGATATGAATAATTCAAACTACGCATGTGTAGACATTAATCACATTTAGAACGACTTCAAGTTTGGATAAATAATAATGAGCGACTTAATGATATTTTTTATGCCAAATTAGAACCATTAAAACATAGAATAAAGTATATATATATATATATATATTTTCTCAAGAAAAAGAATATTATACTATTTCTTTATAAAAAATAATTATTGTCAGCTAAAAATAATAATTATTAAAATACTGTTTCCCTATTTGCCACATGGATTACCCATCAGCGTTTGTATTAGTGGAATGAGTTAAAGTAATATAAAACTGAATAAAATCTATATTGATTACTAATTCTTTTTGGATAAAATGGTATATATTAATTAATAATATTATTTCATGTTATCTAAAAGTCAATATTTTTTTTAGCAAACTCATTAAAACCTTAAAATATTATTTATTTATTTATTTATTTATAAGGTTCTATACTTTTTTAAAAAAAAATATATTCAAAATATCCCAATGTCAAATTGAAGCAAAAGATTTCTCCTTTTTTAAGGAATAAAATTGCAAAAGAAGCAACAATTAATATCATAATTGAATTTAGGGGGTTTTGTTTATAAATATTTTACTTTTTGGGTCCAATAAATGGGATATGTTTAATTTTGAAAATAATGGAATAGAATAAAATGTGGTGATGCACTACTTGGATTTGGTATGAAATTTTCTTTGCCTTTTTAATTCCCTCATGCGACGTCGTTTTCATGGCCTGTTCTTAATTATATTTCCTATTTCACAAATATAAATATCTTGTTGGTTTCTTTCTTAAAAATAAAGAAAATGCAGATCATGATTATTGGTTTATGAGCTCAATTATATAATGTGGGATTTTGTGTATTTAAGGAAATAATGGTTCCAATTTTAAAGTATTTAGTTTTAAAAGAAAATTAAAGTGTTTGAAAACGATTTAGAATAGTTTTAAATACGAATTTTTAATAGAATGGTTTTAGTTTGGGAGTAAAAATATTGGAGGGACTTTGCTAAAAAAACAATATTTGATTAATAGATTTGTAATTTAATGTTCTTGTAATAATGAAATATTGTAAATCAGCTCTAGAAATAATTCAACTTTGGTGTGTTCTGAAATTTACATTTCATAGCAAAAATAGTTGATTGTTGCAACTTGGAAACTTCATTAATTGCAACAATTATTTTAACAAAACCATATCCTTTTTGCTTAATTAATTTTATCTCTTAACCTTTTTGCAAATATATTATTGTGTCAATTATTGTAGCTATAAATAAATATCATTTTTTTCCTCATCTCACTATTGCAAGTTGAAGTAAAGTATAAGTTCTATATATATATATATATATATATATATATATATATATTGAGAAAATTATTTCCATCTTAAAGAGGGTTGACAATTCTTAGAGCTCAAGACACCAAGTTAAATGATAAGAAAATTATATTCAAACAAAGGGAGTTGGTGGAGTTCTATTTTTCTTCATTTTTTTTTTTATAAACTAGATAAATATCCCAATGATAATTTTTTTTTAGCATTTTTATTTGGTTATATTTTAATTGTTTTGATGTGTGTATGTATACATATATAATCTTGCATAATTGTGTTTGTATAATTTGCTAAATACTATTTGTTTGAGGTTAATGCATCTCTAAGGTTAATTATTGTAGGTATTGGTTTCTTAAAAAATAGAATGAAATGAAGCGTTTTATATTGAGTGTGTTGTAGGACTTATACGAATGTTTTTCTCTAATAAACGTAAAGAAACGAAGTCGGTCGTTTCACTCGCACATATTAGAACATGTAATTTGACATATCGATAGTCATTAAAGTTCAATATGTATTTTTAGAGCATCTTGTATAGGTTGTAGTAATTAATTATTTGTCAATTATAACATACAATTTCATCATACCCCAATTGGATTTACATTTTTCTTTTCTGTTAAACTAAGTAATGCTTCAACTATATCACAAGAAATTAATAACGTTTATGGGTTCTGAGTGAAGCAAAATGAGTGGATATATGATTATATAAAAGGAGAGCTGTACGTAAGTTGTGTTGAGGAGATGTTTGGTCCAACTCGAAAATTTAGGTTGCTTGATTTGGTTACATGAAATACCATATTTTTGCTAATGTTGCTTATTTGGATGTGTCTGTTGTCACTCATGTGAAAGTTATCGGTGAGTTTGTTAGTGTTTTGCTTGATTTTAATTTTCCTTTCCAATTAATAACTATTGAGATTAAATATGATTTTACTATTCAAAATGTAATTGAGTTTGTTATCAACACTACCTAAGTTATGTGTTCGAGAGTGGTCCGAAAACAAGTGTTGTTGCTATGGTTGGAGATCACAACAAAATGATTGTGGCAGTGAATGAACATAGAATTAATGTTAGTGACATTGTGCCTCAACCCATTGTGGAAGATTCTATGAGAATTACAAATGTTGAGGCATGTGCATCTAATCTTAGGAACACTATAACATTCTTCTTGAAAAAACTTAATGTTAGTACATATGAAAATCATGTTGTCCAAGGAAATTGAGTCTTAAAGGAAACGTGTGGTCGCATTCTTTGATTTCTTGAATGAATTACAAATACAAATAAGCAAGAAGAAGGTTAAGCAACATATATCTTTGTTGATCAATAATAGCATCTGTTGATACCAAAATTTGTACCAACGATAAATTTCTATTACAAGGAAAGATTGTCCACGTGCCTGCAAGATAAAAGAGATTAATCACTGTGTGGTGTCTAGCCACACACACTCCGATGATCAAGTCAGTATGGAGTTTGTGAGTGATTAAAGAATAGAAAATAGTAGGGTATTTCTCAACGTACCTTCGACCAATGATCTTCGTCGTTTATAAAGGGTAACAAAGTGTAACAACCATCTCATAACTGCCCCTCTTGAATGTTTGGAACGGTCGAATTAAGGCTTGTTGTTTAGTTACACCATTTATCTAGGTGCTTTAGTATGCACCACCCATTCAAATCTCACATTTATGGCATGTTCGTTTCATAGAGCGACCTATCAGCTTCTCAGCTTGACCTTGAAGCTCCTCAATGATAGCTCGACTTATGAGCTTTCCAGCTTTCCTCAATAGCTCTAGCTCGAGTTTTAAGCTACTCAGCTTTTCTTTATAGAACGATCTCTGAGCTCTTCAACTCTTATTTATAGAGAGACCTCTAAGCTTCTCAGCTATAGCTCAATCTATGAGCTCTTCAACTCTTCTCTATAGGTCGACCTCTAGGCTCTCTCCTGAGCTCTTTGAGCTCATTTCTGAGTTCTCTCTAAGCCTCCTCTAAGCTTGCCTCTATAACTTAACCTCTGAGCACTTTCAGCTCACGTTTGAGTTCTCTCTTAAGCTCTCTGTTAGGCTTCTCTAAGCTTGCCTATACAACTTGACCTCTGAATTCTCTCTTAGGTTTCTCTGAGCTCGCCCTCTAAGCTCTCTCTTAAGCTTCTTTGAGCTCTTTCTTAAGCTCTTCCTTAGACTTCTATGAGCTCGCCTATACAACTCGACCTCTGAGCTCTCTTTTAGGATTACCTCATGGGTCCACCAAATTCTTTCTAAGCTTGTTTAGGTTCTTCCATGGGTTCTGTAGTCTAAAATTCACCCACAACAATTGCTCCCGTTCTTGAACTTGACTTAGGGTCTAATTTACAAGTCATGGTCAAGAGTTTCATCTAGATTGGGTTGTGTTCTCTTCTTTAATAACTCGATTAACATGCTCAGTCTCACTATGGTGGGTATCTCAGATCGACCATCAATAGTTCAAAGTACCATCATGCGGTTGTCTAGCTCAAAATGTGGGGAGAAAAATAAATTAACAAAAATATTTGCACTTTTTTTTATTTAAACCCGCAACCTTAGTTAGGCCAAAGCCACTCTAATGCCAACTACATTATCCACATATTTTAACTTCTTAATTATTGCAACAGATATTGTAACATCCTAAAAATTTGAAATAATTTTAGGTTAATTATCCTAAAAGAATAAGTTGGATTTATTTTGAGATCTAATTTGTTTTGGGATGTTAATTATTTTGGTTAAAAAATTAAATATATATATGTGTATATATATTTAATTATTTTTTGTTAAAAGATAATTGAGAGAGGAGAGAGGAAGATTTGATTGATTTGGAATAGGAAAAGAAAAAAATTTATTTGATTCGGAGGAATTTGGAAAAAAATAATAATAATAATAATAATAAAAGATTATTATTATTTATTAATAAATAATAATATTATTATCTTTAAATTAATATTATTATTAAATAATTTAGGGTATCTTGGAATGCGTGAAAGTTATTAAAAACTTTAAAACTTCTTATTCTTCTCCTTAAGTCGCCGCCCTCCATTGTTTTTCTTTTCGTCGGTTTTCGGCATTTATTTCGTTCAATCGTTTGCTTCTCCGTTCGCCGATGCCGTTTAATCTTCTGGATTTTATTTGTCCGTTGTCGCTCACAATCGCCGCCGTTAGTTATATGGGTAAGGATTGAGTATTTATTTTGGATTTTTCGATACCCAATAAAGTTAATTGAGAGTTAATTTGGGAATTATTCTTGGTTAATTGAAGGTTCTTTTGGAGCTATGGTTAGAATTAATTCGTAGAGTTTCTCCT
>JBBPDJ010000002.1:10017320-10041627 GCA_037974625.1 Cucumis cinereus | reverse complement strand
AATAATAATAATAATAATAATAATAATAATAATAATTATTATTATTATTATTATTATTATTATTATTATTATCATTATCATTATCATTATCGTCGTCGTCGTCATTATTATTATTTAGGAGGATAACAAAAAATCTTAAATCTCATCTTCTTCATCTTCTTTAGTTAACCGTCCTCCAAAACTCTTTTTCTCCTTAGTCTCATGTTTGTGTTCATTGATTCAACAAACCTTCCTTGAATTCCATATTCTTGGCTAACTTTTGATGATCACCCTCTCTAGGTCGTCGACCTTGGTCACTAGCACACATATTTTGTGCTTTTGTTTCTACGTTGAATACCATTTTCAATAATGACGTTCTATGATTGATGGTGTTTAAATTTGGCTTTTAAGATCCTATGGGCAAATTGGTTATATAAAATAAAGAGATGAAACTCCTTACAACTGGTTTGTTGTCAATCATATTTTCAATAGTCGTATCGTCTTGAAGTTAAAATTCTTTCGAATACTCATTTGCCAACAACTTCCCTTGTCCAATCAACCATGCTTTGTCTCACAGTGGTATTTGGTTTAGTTATAGGGTATTTTAGTGTTTTTTTGAACTGTTTAGAAACTCTTCAAGTTGAATTCTTTAACGTTGTAAGTTTTGATACAAATGAGGGTATTTTTGACAATTTCACACTATTATTTATTTAATATTGATTAGATTTTGTGATTTCAATAATTAATTTTATTTTTGGTATTTGTTCAAAATTTAACATTTAATTTTGTAATTTATGTAGTCATCCAATTTGCATGAAACTGTGTGGAACGTGGTTGTTGTTGGTTTTGAGGCTGCTTTTAGGGATTAGGTAAACCCTCTTTTATTTTGTACTTCTACCGTTGGAGAAGTATCAATAACATATACAAAATACAGAGGAAGTAGATTTTCTTTTTTTTTTTTTTCAAAACAAATAAAATTATTTTATTTTCTATAATAATTACCTGCAAAATAATAATACATTTTAGGATCCAAAAAACCAATACCCAAAATGATGATTATATATTTAAAAAAAATCCATAAGCATAGAGACTGAATTTTGGGTGAGACAACAACGTCTTCACACTCAAGAGAGGGACGTATGTGCTGACAAGCTTCGCCGAAAGATAAGCTCTTTCAACTTTTTTTTTTTTTTCAAACAAATATGATTCAATTGGGAATTGATTGATTTGTTATCTTTTTGGCGTTTTTCAGCAGCAAATCCATTCATTAGTTTAAAACACAGCGGTTTGATTTGATTATTAATGGGGCTTTTCTTTTTTCTTTTTTTTTTTTTTGAAGGAAGATGAGTAGACAAAGCGAATGGTCCAAAACGCACACCAAATGTTTGTAAAAATGTTTGCGTCACTTTTATATGCAAATGGCGTCGGTTGGGCGGGTGAGGGGAAAACAGACGTACTGCCAGCGCCGCCCATGGGCGGATTAGTCATCATGCCTGACTCATCTCCACATGATACTTGAAGGGTATGGTTTTTTTTTTCTTCTCTTTGAATCACTGCTTTTTGATGGGGAATTTGTATTCAAAACTGGACATGTTTTATTTTTCTATTGTGAATTCTTTGTCAAATTAGAGCTACTCTGGTCCCACCATTAATAATCCTTTGCCCTCTTCATTTGTTTATGTTAGATTCCCTTCCATATGACATGTATCTATAATGTATATTATATATATTATATACAGATGTGGTAGCCAAAGTCAATATATGATTTGGATAGTGTTTGTCTGGAAAATGAGGATGGCAACCACTTTGGGCCCTTATATAGTTCATACCATGACCCTGTCTTTTTTGGACTTTGGGATTTTCTTGAATAATATTTTTGAGTTATTTAATGTGTTTCCAATGAATTTTGCAATTTTTTTTTAATTTTATTTTTTGAGATAGGACTTTGCAATTTTGGATGCCCACATTGTTTTTGTTCATGTGATTGTGAGCTTGACCTATTTTTAATGTTTTTTCTCGTTTCATGACTAGTTATTATGCATTTTTTTTTTCCAGTTTACTAATTAACAGTACTTGTTACAAATTTTGAGATGTCGGTCACATTATGGAAAGAAATTTGAGAGTTCTAAAAAAGCATTTTAAGGTGCTTTTAAGTGAAGCAGTTAATCAATATTAATACAAAGAAGAATTATTTCATAAAATGATTCTTTTAATAGTCATATCAAATGCTTTTTTTAATTAAAAAAAAAAAAACCATAATCTCAAACAGCAATTGATATACTTGGCCTTTTTTTTTGTCTGGTGGAAAAGTGCCTTCATTATAATTATAGTAAAGATTAATAACAATTCTCCAATATGTTTAGTTTTATAATCTTAAAATAGTTTTTTAGTGCTCTTCAATCAAGCACTTGGATTAGAAGTCTTTTCTTCCAAAGCATTTAAGAGGTACTTTTGACTTTTTCCACTTTGTGTTACTCTTAAATAAATATAGGGAAATGGTTAAAAATAGAAAAACTTACCAAAAATTTGTATAGAAAAATAAGTGTAATTGATTTTTGTCCTATAGTGATTTTTTTACATTTGGGAAACTCGTAGGAAATTAATTTATAGGTAGGTGACCACCATGAATTGAACTCATAATCCCTTAGTTAGTTATTGACTTTTTTACCACTAGAATAATCCATGATGATTTACTCCCAAATATTTAGCACAATAAAGTCCTTTGCAAATATAAGCCCATGTGGGATTGAGGTTTGCATTAATCTCTAATTCAATATTCTCTCCTCTCCTCCACTTTTGAACAAAATTAGCCTCTAAACCAAAAAGTCAGGCACTTTTTTATTAATTATGATAATATCATCTAGGAAAGGTATCTCCCTAAATTGTCAAATAAAGTTTAGGAGAATTATGGTTTCATCATAATGATAACTTAGGGGAAAAAAGTGGGAGGCCATCAAATTCATGTAAATTCTGGAGTTTGGTCGGCTAGAAAACCCCAAATAACATGACTTGGCCTAATCCCTACTTGCCATAAGTTTCTTTGTTAATTAGTGCCCTTTCTGTTACCAATTACAAAGACGTAGCTTTATTTTGTCTATAAGCCTAAACAGATGGCCTAAACCTCATCTTTATGATCACTGTGATTTGGAAAAAGTTGCTTTCACTATCGATGGAAAGAAGAAAAGTTTCAAGTAGGAATAACATAGAGCTTCTAATCAATATGGATTTTTGCTTTTATGCTTTTGTGTTTTTGTGTGATCAAGTATCAATTATGGACCACTTGGCAGCTTGTGAGAGGACTCCCCCCTCGGGTTATTTATCGGATCAGGTTGTGACTTGTTAAATATTGATACCTTAACCCATCAACTTAAACTTTTGGTTGAATAGTGATTTAACATGGTATCAAAATTAGAGGTCGTATATACAAACTCCTATTGTATCTTTCTCTCAAAGGACTTTTGATTACTACTTGTGCTTTCTACAAATTTCTAAGCCTACAATGAGGAAAAATATTAAAGTATTTACTGCAACCCATGAACTTTAGCTTTCAGATTTATTGGTGATTTAACCGTGGGAACCAGCGTGAAATATTAGCAGTGGAAGCTTTGTTCACTTTGATTTGATGCTGTATCAACTAAAACTGTAAATTATTTATTATATCAATTTAAACTAAACTTTATTAGTTTGGATTTTAACTGATAACTTCCAAAGTTTTGTAATATAAATTGATATTTTCCGAATTTTCTTTTATTCAGAGCTCAACTTTCTTATCTGGAAAAACGCAAGTGATGGAATATCTTAAGTGAGAATACTTGTTAGAGAGAAAGAGAGGAAGGAAGACTTTTTTTTTGCAGAGATTTTTTTTTTTTTTTTTTTTTTTCTTTGGGAGGAAAGTGCATCAGAGAATTTTTCTCCCCAAAGAAAATAGAAACTTGTAGAGTAGAGAGAGAAAGTAACACTTGTTTTAGGAAACAAGAGATTTTTCTGTGTGGAAAAACTCAAAATTTTCATCTGTGGTAACATTTAAACTTTCTCTAACCCAGATAGTGGAACCATTGAAATTAGTAAATTCTGCAATTTGGAAAGGACTAGTTTGAACTTGTGGAGCAAGGCAACTTGATAGCCAAGAAGAGGGCAAAATACAACAACTCTTAAGCAACTTCACAAGTCATAAGATAGCTAATTAGAGAGGTTTTATTTTGGAAGCTTTTCCCTTGGAGAACAAGAATGGAAGAGAGAGACAGAATCTAAGAACATTTCCACTACTATGGTGCCCTTCCTTCATTCTTCCTTACTGAAGAAGCAATGAGTCATGAAATAAAATAAAGACATACTTTTTTGGTCTGTAGATTTTAGGTTTAGTTTTTATTTGGTTTATAGATTTTAAAATGTTAGACTTTTTAGTTATTAAATTTTGAGTTTGATTTCAATTTAGTCCCTTGATTTTAAAATGTTACAATTGTGCTTTAGAGGTTTGAGTTTTGTTTCAATTTAATTTATAGTTTTTAAGATTTTACGATTTTGACCTCAAATATTGATAAAATACTCTTTCTAGTCTTTAGAATTAATAGAGTTGTTTTCAAATATAGCAAAAGAAACAAACTTATTAACAAATGTATGTCTTCAAGGATAGTATTTAGTGAAAAAATCAAAGTTAAAAGTGCAAAATTAGAATCATAGAGACCAAATTGAAACAAAAACGAAATGGTAACATTTTGAAATCAAACGACGTGAGTAGTATATTATATTGGGAGAAAAGAATTGGTTTAGTTAGTATGTTATTATATAAATGATGTAGTAAAAAAGTTGTGGAAAGAATCCTAGGACATTAGGTGAGTGATGGTCTACATGGAGCAATTGGAGAATGGCATGTGGCGTTGAAGGGCACGAGTGACCATTGAGTAGGGAATAACTTGGGAGGAACCTTAAGATTAGGGGGATTGTAGCTTTATTGGTAATAGGAAAAAGGATAAATGAAAAGCACCAAAAGAGAATGGAATAAAATAACATGTTATGTTATGCTCTGATCAGATGCATAATAAAGTTAGGGGTTGGTTGGTTGGTTGGTTGGTTGGTTGGTTGGCACCTCCCACAGTCACACACACACACACAACAACACAACAACATACATGACAGCTTCTGCCCTCAACTTTCAATTTCATCATCCTCTTCATGTTACACAAGCCAACCAAGCTCGTAATATGGACATTCGTTTTTGGAGGTTATTGTACGAAAGGACTTGGTTTTAGAGGTGTTATGACTTAATTCTTAAAAACGAATAAAAACTAATCTTTTGATATAGAGCACTATTGTGTTACACTTCTCTCCTAATATAATCTGTCATTTCAATAATGGAGTGTTAGAGTAAGCAGAATGCTCGTTTTAGTTGTTTTTGTTTTTAAAATTAAGTCATCTATACAAAAATCTCTTTGTTTTTAGAAACGTATATTTCAAATATAAATTAAATTAAGCGTTTAAATTTGATGAGTGCATTGGTTTTTAATAATGACCACAAACCTTGAGTTGGAACTCTATGCAACTTTTTGGTCTTGTGATATTATGTACCTCCATTGTGTTATGTCCAATAAATACCAAATTGGGTGTTAAAATGAGTAAGAGCCTTAAACATTTTAGTATTAAATTTGTAGTTTATTTTTCAAATTTCAAAGGGTATTATACTTTTTCAACTTATAGTTTTCGGTTTAGTTTTCGTTTGATTTATAGAATTTTAAAACATTACACTCTTAGTGCTTAATTTTAAATTATTACACTTTTAGTCCACAATTTTTAAGTTTCATCTCAATTTAGTTTTAATTACATTCCTAAAGTGCAAGATTTCACCCTTAGATTTTAGAACGAACTAATTTTCACTAAATAAGTTTACATCATCGACGTCAATATCTATTAACTAATTTCAAAGAATGATTATTAAGTTTCAATATTCTTTTTATCAAATTAATTTTAAAATTTAATTTATAATTGTTTTAAGTTAATTGGCAGGACATTACTTAATTTATAATCGTTTTAAATTAATAATAAATATTTAGATATGAAATCAAAATTAAAAGTATAAATCTCGAAACATAGAAATCAAATTAAAACAAAGATTTAAATTTAACAACTAAAAATGTAATATTTTGAAACACCGTGATAAAAAAAAAAAAAAAAAGGTGTTTTTCCAATTTAAAAAGTGGCATATTCCACTTACAAATACACCACCAGCCAATTGATGGTTAACAGGTTCTAAAATTATCACATCAAAAGTAGTATAACTCATCACCAATAGATTAACACAAATCAGCACATTATTTTTCCACAGTAATAAGCAAGCTACTGAGATCAGTAATTTATTAAAAATGAAACAAAAAGGCACTTTTGCAAATTGTGCACAATTTGTACAGATAAATACTACCATTTTTAAAAGCAGCCATAAACCCAAAAGAAAACCTACAAAATGGGAGTCAAACATCTTATTTCGTATAAAATTCAGGTGTGAAGTATTGTACACAAAAAGCAAGACGCTCGTGTCTCAACCTTCTAACATTTAAGGGAAAAGATAGAGAGAAAGCATTCGGAAAGAATCACAAAAGAAACCAAAGAGAAAGTATTGAGGATAGGGAGGGGGTGGCAAAAAGGAAACAACTTTTTGGTAGAAATAAATAATAGATCAGATGATATAAAGTTTCAGGTTTGGTGCTATAACATTAAGGAAAGGAGGGGGTTTATAGAAAGAAAAACTGTGTCCAAGGACTAAAAACCAAAATAAAAAAAGGAAAAAAAAAAGCCCACTTTTATTACTTATTTATTTATTGTTTGGGGTCAAAGAAAAGAGTGATTCACGGGTAATAGAAAGTGAGTATGAGCCAAAGCAAAGCCATCTCACCTGCCTGGTTCATCTTCATCCCTACAACAGAAGAGAGAGAGAGAAATATGTTATTAAACACTTTTTTTTACAACCATACACAACACGCAACCATGTGATTTGGACATTTCATAAGACTTCCAAGCAGCACTGAAATCCATGGGTATCAACCTTCAAACTTGTGCAAAGAAAATTCAAAATTTACCACTTATCTTTCCTCCTTTGTCTATCTCACCATATTCTCCTACTATCATAATTTGATACATGATACTTATTTTTTTTAAAAATATTTTAATTTAAATTTATGCGTGCACTGATGATGATGTGATGCATGAAAATTGGTGCACCCAAATATTGCTCGGGAGAAAATTACTAATTTCTAATACTACAAAAGTAACAACCTCTATTTACAATTTTGTTAAATCATTGATTGACCTAAAAAACTTAAGCTTATGATCAAAGGTAAATTTTGGAAGAATGACGATTTTGAAAAGCATTTAGGCTTCCTGAGTGACTTTAGGTGTCTAAAAGTATAACTTAAAAAAATCTATAAAGTTGGATTATAAATAGAAATCATTTTAGTTATACAAATTGATTGACAAACATTATTCGAAGGAAAAACAAACGAAAATAATATCAAGAAAGAAATATTTATAACCAATATTTGATTTTTTAATATAGAGTAGCCTAAAAGAATTGTTGTATTAAAAGAAATTTTGTTGAAAGTAGTTTACGGAAAAAGTGTTTAAATAAAAAATAATGTGAGAAATACCTTAAATATGAATCAGGTTTGTATATTAATAAACTTTATCAAACAAAAGAAAGAAAAAAAGACCATTCTTCGAACTTCTAATACGAATACCATCAATCAAAATGCTCACGTAAATTACACAACCTAGATGAGTGGAAAAAATGTCAAACTACTTACCGAAATAAAAAAAAGAAAAAGAAAACAAAGACTTTTATAAATCTCTATCAATGATAGACTTGTATTAGTTTCTATCACTGATAATATTAATGATAGACTTCTATCGATGATGATATCATAGAATTAATAGACATCTATCAGATTTAATCACTGATAGATGTTGATAAACTATCTAGACAATAAGAAATATAAGAAACTCTGCTATGACTTGTAAATGGTTTGTCTCATTTTTTTTTATATTTAAAAAGACCCTTATATCATAATCTAAACTTGAAAAAGTGTTACAATTTGTTCACTAAGTAAGCTTAAATATGTGAGGTTTGTAGATGTTATTCCACCGTCAATTTATGCATTAAATAAACTTAAGTTTGTGAAAAGTTGATTATTGCCATTAATGAATTTAGGAAGATTATATTTCTTTTTCTATTAAAATTAGTGGGTGGATTAACTAAAATTGAATAGTTTGTAGAAGTTGCAACAATTAAGTAAAGAGAACCATTCAAAAGTTTATGATTGAACTGATTTATTCAGAAAAAAAAAAAAAAAAATTAAAGCTAACCTCTATGACTTTAGAAAAGTTGAAACTTACTCCTCGTATCGGAATTTAGTTTTTATGGTTTGATAAAATCTTATAAGCAGTGCCTATAGATTTATTGATAAATCCCTCATAAATAGTCCCTAACATATGGACTAATTTATCAAACTATTGAGACTCGTCGGTAAAACCTCATAGATAGTTTCAATGGCTGAGAATCTCACAATGGAAAAACTAAGGAGATTTACACGCCTTATCAATTGGTTATAAGACAAAACCTCATACTATCAAATATGATATCAAAGTCCATAAAGATCAAAAGGTTATTTGGTCCAATAAAATGAAATTGAGATCCGATCAAGATTGGTGAATCCAAAGAGGCACCATCTTGAAGAACACGACATGTTGAGATGTTGAGAATCCCACCATTGAGAAAAAAACCAAAAGAACTCATACTTCTTATAAGATAGATGGACTACTTCTCTCATTCCCAAATGGTTTTGAGATGGAAACTCATACTATCAAATATACTATTAGAATCCATAAAGCTCAAACGGGTATCCAGTCCAATAAAAAGAAGTTGAGATCCAAGATTGGTAAACAGAAAGAGACACTATCTTGAGAAGGCATGTTGAGTTGTTAAGAATCCAACATTGAAAAAATCAAGCAGACTCACACTCCTTATAAGATAAATAGGTTATACCGTCAATTGATTTTGAGATGGAACTTCATACTACCAAATATCAACCATAGATACTATTTAGGATAATTTATCAAACTAGTGGGACCAAATTTGCAATTCTAGAGAAAGAAAAAGAAAACGGTGAGACAGTTCTAAAGATTGAGTGGATAAAGATTTTACCAAATACGCGAGGATTAAGAATCAATCAAGCTCGTTTTGTACGTCTTCCAACTTGAAGGGCCAAATCTGTGTCTATCTTCAAAGAGATATCAAGTGCTTTCACAGAATGTGTCAGCGCACCACTGCACAAAAAACATTATACATAAATAAATAAATAAAGTCATGAAAGTTTATTGGAAAAAGACTCCCCCTAGTTTCTATAGCTTGATCCCCACTTTCAATAGCTTTGCTAAAAAATTGTTCTTTCCTTGTAAATTGTAATAAAGAAAAGAGAAAATAGCACAAACATGCCATCCTGTGATTGACAACATGAGATGAGATGGAATCATATACATGAGGCAATTAGTAAAGTAAAAAAGTTCTCTTCTTACTTGTGTGGCAGGATTTTACCAAATTCCCGCTGTTTTAAAACTATTTTCTTCTTTTGCTTCATTTTTTCTAAATAGAAATGTGATAGAACCCATTATATTAAAATATAAATGGTAACAAAACTATAAAATAAAGAAAGTGATTCGAAGTAATTGGTAGTGGTGTAATTGAATTGGATTGGAGGGATTTTTTGGACCAACCCGACTCAGGTTAACTACTTGAAAGACTTGGACTGGACATCCAACCAAACCCTTAAACCCTTAAAATTCAAGTTGGATTGGGCTGTTGGATTATTATTGTTACAATTTTATTAATTTAAAATACTAAATATATCAACGGACACATATGACTAACAACTAAAATCACGTAAAATTCAAATCTTAAATACCAAATATTCATGATATCTATTACAAGCTTTAAACAAAGACAGATTATAACAATCCTTAAAGAAAAACATTAAAAAAAATACAATTATATGTATAAATATTTGAATATGTATGCAATTTGGGTTGAGTTAGGTCAACCTGATTTTTTTCTTTTATTTATCCCAAGACCCAACCCAATCCAAGAACCAAACTAATACTACCCAAGATCCACCAAGAACAAAACTAATACTACCCAAGTCTGGATCGTTCGGCTTGTTGGTTCATTTGAACATCCCTAGTACTTGGACCCTCTCAATCTCTTAAGATCATTCTCAAGCCCTAGTTCACTCACCAAAATATTGCTCCCTTTTCTTCTTCCCTACCCATTGTATTTATAACCAAAGTTCCCTAACAAACTACTAGGTAATTACTAATACACCCTTATTAAATCCCTCTATTATCATTCCTACCAAAATGAAAGTTAGTCAGTATGTTTCTTGTTTCCTTGACAGTGTATTTTAACTCAAGACATTGTTTCTTCGTTTGAATGTCATTCCAGCAAGTTAGTTTTTCCCAGACTACTTTTGCTTTGTGTTACATGGAGCAGAATTAGTAAAACTGGCAGAGACCAACATTATCATCACTAGACTCGAGTCAGAGCCTCGACTAAACTGGTTGGATAACAAAATCAATAAATGTCTCTATGATTTGATCTCGAACCATTCGGTAACAATATCTATGTCACATTAATGTCACCATCAAATCTAATATGCACTGTTTTGTTTTAAGCTCGTTGGAACCGAAATTATCGAAAATAGCAGCATAGAGTCTTAGTACTATAGACAAGGATTTGGAACTTCAATATTGTGGGGATATTATGGTACCTTCATCTTGAAGGAAGAAGGTTAAGGTCAAGGTTCTAGATCTAAACCAACAATAAATGCTATGAATAAGAAATGTAAGATACAAGCCAACATTAAATGTTATGACTAAAATAATGGGAGGATATTGTGAAGGAAATACGACTTCAATCAATGTATGACAATCAAGAAATACTGTAACATCCCAAATCTTTAAGGTAATTTGAAATTTTATTTGTCAATTATCTTTTGTTGTTGGTGAAATTTTAATTTTGGGATGTTATGTTGGATTTAAATTTTGTATTAATTGTTAAAATAATATTAATATTTGGTTGATTTTGATTTAATTGTGGTTGGAGAAAATAAAAGGTGGTTTTAAAGAAGAGAGAGGAAATTGGAATTAAATGAGGAAAGAGAAAGAGTTTTATTTAAGAGAGAGAATTTTGAGAATTTGGAAAAGGAAAAGGAGGGAAAATAATAATAATAATAAAAGTAATAAGAATATTATTATTATTATTATTTATTTAATGAACCTTGGAATGCGTGCACTTCATCTTCCTCCCCTCTCCCAAATCTCTTCAAGGAACAAAAAAACCCTAGCCGTCACATGTCGCCGCCGCCCAGCTCCGCTTCACGACGCCAGCTTCTCCATCGCCGCCGAAGCCACGCCGTCCGTCGCAGTCGCCAGCCGTGAAGGACGCCAAGCCGAGAAGCCGTAGCGAAGTCGCACGTCACGCCTTCTGTTGAGCAGCCAGCCGTCTCCTCGTCGAAGTCGCCCGAACGCTCAGCCGACGCCAGCGCCTCGCCTTGCCGTTAGCTTCGCCGCCCGAACACTCAGACGCGCCGCCGCCCAGATCCACAAGCCGACGCCGCACGCCACGTTGTCTCCATTCGTTAGCCGAGTGCGCCGCCGGTCGTCTCTCCGCCAGCCGTGTCTCTGCTCGTCGTGAAGTCGCGTTGTCTAAATCCGAAAGTGGAGCCGCTTGCGACGTCCGGAACTGCAAGCCGAGCCGTGTTCTGTCACTTCTTGTCTCTGCTGCCACCACTCCTTGTTGGTTTGTTGGTAAGGTTTGGAAAGAATTCAATTGGGTTTTAGGGTGCCCAATGGAATTTTAATTAAGAATTTTCCTTGGATTAATTGGGTGTTTTTCCTTGTTGTTTGAAGATTCAAATTGAAGGGTCAATTGGGATTGTTTGTGGTGCAATCGCCTAGGTTTCCATCTTTGTTGGTGAGTTAGGAAGTGGCTAAAATCAATCAATATTTCTTTTGGGAAGAAAGTATTAATTAAAGTTCTTGTGTGTTTAGAGTCGATTGGAGGCTAACTCGATTAGGAGATTTTCCGTAATTTGAGGTAAGGATTACTTCTACCGTCTTTAGCGTATAAGGTGTGCAAGATGGTTTCTGTGCCTACATTAGGGTGTTGGCTTCGGGTTTATCTGGTCTATAATTCTGTATGGAATATGTATGATTTGTTTTACCGTTTACCTGAGTTATCTGTTACATGAGATATGTTTGGTTATTGTGATCACAATGCTTGTACTGAATTTAATTGGATACGGTTTCTGTTAACTTACCTACCTATTTGCTTCCGCTTACGGTTATTTGGCATTTTTTTCTTTAAGAGTAAACTTTTTGTTGGTTTTTATTGTAATGATTTTGGTTTAGAAAACTATTTTAGGGATCCTGTCTAAGTTCTTTTCTTATCTTATCCTTTATTTGGTTGATTAAACGTTTTGGAAACCCTTTATTATTTAATATGGATTAAATTAAAGTTTTTGTTTTGTTTTGCTTACGTCTTCTAAAATGGATTTCAATGATTTTTACTTAAGTAACGACCTTGGGCTAAGGTTGAAAACCCGGGACGTTACAAATACTTTCCCACAAGGTCATTAATGCCTCACGAAATATAGCCGGGATAATATATCAACTCCTAGCAGGTGCTTTTCTATGATTCTTTCAAGTCAGTATCCGGCTGTCAACAAATCCTCGATACCAGAGAAGTTTAAGAGAAGTAATCGCATTGACATTATATATATATATATATATATATATATATATATATATATATTAAAATTTAAGTTCAAGTTTAAATTAAAAATTAAAAGAAAAATAGTGTACTTTCTCTTTGATCAAACCAAAGCTGCAAGCTTGCTGATAAAATATTTCAATCGGTGTCATTATACCTGGATATGTAAGTAACCCCAGTTTGTCCAATTTTATGTATAGTGTGGAGAGTAACATTTCCTGACGCCTGCGACAAGAAAATAGGCGAATCAAAATCTGATATCATTTTTTTCAAAATGGATAAAATTAATTATTATAAAAATAAATAAATAAACTAAAAAGCATTTACAGGATAGGAAATCCTTCTTGATGCAAATTCAATCTATACACGAGCAAAGAAGACGTCAAAGTCCAAAATCTAATTAAGGATCTACCTGCCTTTGAAGCCCCCCAACATGTTGAATCTATCACCACCACGTCTCTGACAAACGCATTAGCTAATGCCTAAAATAACTCTAACATCCTATGAAACACAGTAATATCTCAATAATATTTTTAATTTTACCCCAGCCAAGCACATTTTGCCACTAAGGTGTGGTTGTGGTTGATTAAACATTGATGAGAAGCTGAATTCAACAACATATTGCTCATCTGATGCTTAAAAACAAAATCCACAGTTTTCAATATTTTAAGATTAAAAAATTTTAAACATAATTTTAAATCAAATCTGTATTACGTCCATAAAAATGTGTTTAAGAAGAATAATCCAATGTTTTCCACTGAATTTTTCATTCTTGTTCTGGTCTATCATTTTTTAATAATGTTCATGCAATAAAATTATAAACCAGACACTCTAGCAAAAGGTGGGTTAAGTGTTGGTATATCACATTTTCAAATATCGATCGAAGTTCATTGCTACATGAACCAAAACCAAAACGCTTTGAAAGGGAAAAACTTAATGTACAACTATTCATCACTTCTAAGTAATCAAAATCCATTAATAACTCGATGTATCAGTTAGCCTACGATAAAAATGTCCTTATAATCGATCGAAGTTACTCTAGCAAAAGGCGGGTTAAGTGTTGGTATATCACATTTTCAAATATCGATCGAAGTTCATGGCTACATGAACCAAAACCAAAACGCTTTGAAAGGGAAAAACTTAATGTACAACTATTCATCACTTCTAAGTAATCAAAATCCATTAATAACTCGATGTATCAGTTAGCCTACGATAAAAATGTCCTTATAAGGTGTATTGAATAATCATAATAATTCAGAGTACATAATGGACTTTTACATAGGGAATAAATAGACCTAAAAGAAACCACTAAAGGAAAATTCATAAATGAAAAATACCAAAAAGAAAAATAATAATGGAAAATACTAATAATCCATAAACCCTAATTTTCCTTTTCAACACCTTCCCTCAAACTCAAGGTGGTAAAATCACGAACAACTTGAGTTTGCAAAGAAAACTTCCGAATCAAATCAGCAGATGGGAGATAAAACCAAAAAAGCCCACGAAGAACAAAAACAAGAACTTCTAGGCAAACACACAAACCCACGAAGAACAAAACCAAGAACTTTTGGGATAGAAACACAGAACCTCATTTAGAGATCTATAACAAAACCTACGAAGAACAAAACAAGAACTTCTAGGCAACACAAACCCACGAAGAACGGAACCAAGAACTTCTGAGAGAGAAACATAGATCTTCGTATAGAGATCTATAACACACCTACAAAGAACGAAACCAGATCTTCTGGGCAAGAACAAAGATCCTCATAGAGAGATCTATAACGAAACCCATAAACTACTGATTTCAAACTATAACAAAGATTGCAGACACAGATCTGGCCGTGCGAAAGATTTGGACGGTAGCGGCACTATCGGCAGCGGAAAAAAAAAAACTAAAGCTCCGGCGATTGTGGTTGAGGCGAGACTGATGCAAAACTAAGGTTATCTTGCACCGTTTGCACCGGACTGATTTGGGTTAGAAGAGTGCGACAGGTGGCTGAGATGCGGCGAAACAACTATACTCAAAACCCTAATGGACGACGGGTCTGACTCCGCCAGCAATAGACGGAGGCAGAGAACGGATAGAATATGGCGACTAGGGCTCAAGCAAACAACCTAAAGCTCTAATACCATGTTGAAAATTCTATATTATTGACTAATCATAATAATTCAGAGTACATAATGATAAATAAATAGACCTCAAAGAAATAACTAAAGAAAAAATCATAAATAGAAAATACCAAAAAGGAAAATAATAATGGAAAATATTAATAATCCATAAACCCTAATTTTCCTTTTCAACGTAAGTTTTATATACTATCTATATGCAAAATTAAAGGCCATCAATGAACTTCAAGTTTCCAAAACTTAACCAGTCGTGCACTTTATTTTTTACTTTGCCCCACACAGCAACATTACTAGAGAACTTTTAAGGAGTTTTACTACTTATATCACAAAGAAATAAACTTTAGTTGAACATTGGATTAGCCATTAACCAAGACTTATCTACTTTTTGATAAAAGCAACCTGTTCAATCATCCAAATTTTATACTGCAAACTATGTTGGTAATAAACATTACCTCAGTCTCAAATCTTCCATTGATTATGTCTACAGCTTCCTTAAGCATGGAAACATCAACATCACCACTTGACAGTGGAACTACCATATTATCCAACATCATCCTAGTTAAGGATGTCTTGTTTTGAGTTGCATAGCGTAGTACCTCATGAACTTCCTCAAGAGTCCTGGTTTCAACCTGAAAATTGATTAAAATATAATAAAGAAAAATTAAGTTCCACCTAAAAGTACTTAATATAAGAACAAAAATTAACATGTTAAGCATATCAAGAATCTTAAAAATTAAGAACTAAAAAAAATTAGGGGCAAGAAAGTTGTAATATATGACAATATGACTTCACTTAACAAAATCAGAGTTATAGGAGCATGTACAGCGCACATTTTCGTTATATCCATAAGCATTCAATTTACAAGCACCTGGACTAATCTCAAGTAACAATTGCCTAACTTATAACATTTAATTACTAGGAAACTCATTGGATTTTAATATATTGATTGGTGAACAGGTGAATCAATGTTTTAACTTTAAAGCCTATGCCAAGATATATATCCATTCCAACGAGTATATAACCACATAAGGTAAACAAATATCAAGTTTCCATAAATTCAATGTATTTGTTAAGTGGTGGAACAAAATTAATTGCATAGAATCCCAAATTTTTCATTGGATATCATGGTGAAAAGTCTTAGGATTTGTGATGCGCACATAAGAATTAGTTTTAAGAAAATATTCAAGTCAGTACAGGTGCACCTACCGAATGTGTTGATACCTGCAATAGTAGAAGTAAAGATCACAATATACAGGAAGAGCTTCCTTTTTTTTAGGAAAGTAGAATTTATTCTTTATACATATTTTTAAATAGAAGCAAGACTGGTAGTGGGAAAATAGAGGGGTATTCTGAGTATATGAGAAGGGATCATTAGAGAGTTCTTGAAGGTGCAGCACAATTGTTAAAGATTGTTTGCAGTTCTACATTGTTTTTTTGTTGTCTTCATCTTTACAATGTGATGCAACAGTTGAAGGTATTAAGCCAACTCCATCAATGAAGACTGAAGAGGAGAATGAGCTGATTACTTCCAGTCTCAATTAGGTATTTGATAGGGGTCTCAATGGAAGTTTTATTTGAACAAACAATTTCCCTAAGGGAAGTTACAAACACCAATGGAACTATGAACAAACACTACTACTCTCTCGCTTTCGAGAAGAGTCCCTACCCAAGATAACCAACTAACTGGCTTCCCTCTTCCTATCTTTCCTACTAATACTATTTTTGTCCCTTCTTCCCCACAGCTGTCTCCAACTCGTCACCAGATAAGCAATATGAATCATGCTTTCCCCTACCTACCCTTTCTAAAATACTGCATTACAATTGGAGGTCTATCATTACACTCCCCTTCAAGAACCACCTTGGGCACCTTGTCCCCAAGGTGATATTCAGGAAACTGCTTTTTGAAGTCATCAAAGATCTCCCATGTAGCTTCATGATTTGTAGTCCTTTCCATCCTACCAATACTTCCCACACCCTTGTAGGATCCTTGTAGATGGATTCTTTCAATAACCAAACACTTCAGCTGGTTGGGTTATCCATGCATATGTTTCAGTTAGATAAGGAAGCATAGGCTGGACTTCATGATGCTGTCCCAATGCTTTTTCAACTGAGAAACATGAAAAACAGAGTGTATAGTAGCTGCCGGTGGTAATTCTAACCGATACGCAACAATTCCCACTCATTCAAATCTATATTATTGAATAACTCATAATAATTCAGAGTACATAATAATCTTTTACATAAGGCATAAATAGACCTCAAAGAAACTATAAAAGGAAAATCCATTAATGGAAAATACCAAAAAGAAAAATAATAATGGAATATACCATAAACTCTAATTTTCCTTTTCAACACTCTCCCTCAAACTCAAGGTGGTAGAATCATGAACTTGAGATTACGAAGAAAACTTTCAAATCAAATCAGTAGATCTAAGATATAATAAAAAAACCCACGAAGAACCAAACACACAAAGAACTTCTAGGCTAAAGATAAAACCCACGAAGAACGAAACAAAAAGCTTCTGGGTTAGAAACATAAATCCTTATATAGAGATCTATAACAAAACTTAAGAAGAACGAAACAAGAACTTCTGGACAATAACAAAGATCCTCTAAAGATATCTATAACAAAATCCAAGAACGATTGATTTGAAAACATAACAAAGACTGCAGAAGTCTTCGGAAGGCGATTGCGGACACAGAACTGGACATAAAGTAGACTGTCGATATGGCCGAATCTTCAAAAATACTAAATCATCCCCCTAAAATTCAACATCTCTTCTCTTCTTATTAGCCCACTTTTTCATCTTATCTTGAGCCACTCGTAAGGGTCCTTCAAAACCCATAGTGCTTCATCTCTTTCTCTTAATTGTTGATCCAATGTAGAATTAACCGTTGTGGAATCATCATAGTAAAGCAAGGGAGGTGGTGGACGTCCATATAAAGCCTGAAATGGAGTAATTCCAATCGAAATTTGATACGTTGTATTGTACCAATATTCCACCAATGAAACCACAATGTCCATTCTTTTGGTCTCTCTCCACAAAAACAATGCAAGTAGGTCTCCACACTTCGATTCACCACCTCGGTTTGACCATCTGACTGCGGATGACATGCAAAACTTCTATTCAACCGAGTCCCTGCCACACGAAAAAGTTCACACCAAAATGACTCAAAAACACTTTATCTCTATCTGATACAATGGATTTCGGATAGCCATGTAATTTAACAACCTCCAAAAATATTTCAGCAAAAATATTTCAGCAACAGACTAATAGGTATCAATCACTCTATCTTTATCTATAGAATTGGATTGAGAAACAATCCTCAAGAACCCTAGCCGTTCTTGCCCTAACCAACTCACTCCCGAGAAGGTTCCCAAACTCTAATTCACTAACTGCCCCTCCCGCTCAAACACTAATTGGTATTTATACTCACTCATACAACAGTGGTCCCCTCTCCCTCTCAACTACCTTATTCCCTCTATTTCCCCTTTTACCCTTTCTATGATAAGTAAATGTAATAGGGGGCCTAACACAGACCTTGCTGTAAAGGGATGCTCCAAAGCTATAAAATGAGCATATTTGCTCAATCTGTCCACTACCACAAAAATCACGTCATACCCTCCCGATTTAGGCAGCCCTTCAATAAAATCCATAGAGATATCACTCCAATTCTTCCATTATACTTCAATATCCCTTGCTGCAAAGAAAATTTTGGGGCATTTCCATCATCTTCCTTCAATCTTCTCGTAATATCTTGCAACTTATCATCTGTGTGAACCTTAGTTTGTATAACCTTTGCATCTAATAAGGTAGGAGCTGACAATGTGGCCAAATAGACAGTAGGTGGAATTCTTGATAAAACATCAGCGGTTTTATTCTCAAGACCGGGCTAGTAAACAACTTCAAACTTATACCCCAACAGCTTTGCAATCCATCTCTGATGTTAAGGTTGAATTACTCTTTGCTCTAATAAAAATTTTAGAGCTCATTGGTCAGTTTTCACCACAAATTTTCTTCCAAGTAAATAAGGTCGACACCTTTGCACAGCCATCACTACCGCCATTAACTCTCTTTCATAAACTGGTTTAGCTCGATCTCGCATAGCTAGAGTATGACTATAATAAGCTATAGGCCGTTTATTTTGCATCAACACCGCTCCTACCCCATAGCCTGAATCAGGTAAAGCCAATACTGGTAACGTCATCATGCACTTTTTAATTCTTCAAAGGCATGATATGCTTGTTCATTCCATTCAAAACTTCCAGCCTTCATCAATTAACTCAAAGTTGCTGCAATAGTCCCATAATTCCTCACAAATCTCCTATAATAACCAGTTAACCCCAAGAAACCCCTCACCTCCCTGATTTTAGTAGGTACTGGCCATTCGATCATAGCACTTACTTTTTCAGCATCAGCTTCGACACCTTGCCCCGAAATTTTGTGCCTAAATATTCTACTTTCTCCTTCGCAAATTGACATTTTCTTCCATTTGCATACAATTCATTTTTCCTCGACACAGAAAAAATCCTTCAAATGTTCATCTAAATCCATACTATATACTAGTATATCATCAAAAAAACACCAGCACAAAATCTTGGTAAATATGGTCTGAAAATAGTGTTCATTAATGCTTGAAAAGTAGAGGGAGCATTAGTTAACCCGAAGGGCAATACCAGAAACTTATAATGTCCTTCGTGTGTTCGAAATGCAATCTTTTCAACGTCTTCAGAGTGCATTCTAATCTGATGATAACCAGCCTTCAAATCAATCTTAGAAAACATGGTAGCTCCCCTTAATTCATCAAACGATTCCTCTACTACATGCATCGGAAATTTATCCAGTATGGTCACATTATTTAAGGCTCTATAATCTACACAGAACCACCATCCTCCATCTTTCTTTATCACCAAAAATGTCAGACTGGAATACAGACTTGTACTTGGTCGTATGATACCAGAAGTTAACATTTCTTCTACTAATTTCTCCATTTCTTCTTTCTGATGACAAGCATATCTATAAGGACGAACATTTACCGGATTTGTGCCTGTCCTTAGATGGATATGATGTTCAATATCTCTTCGTGGAGGTAGTTCTTTAGGCATCTGGAACGCATCTTCAAATAGTTGCAGTAAAGTAGAGATAGATCGAGTTAAGATTGTACCTCTTCTATCCCATTACATTCTGCTAACGATATTTCTCCTTCAATTTCCATTGAACGACATTCTATCAAATAGCCTTGGTCCGTCTCCGTCCACGACTATCATACCCTTCAGACTCACTCATGCTTTTGTCCAACTAGGATCACCTTTCAATTCGATCATTCTTTCTCCTTGACAAAAGGGCATTGACAAATTTCACCAATCAACCTTAGTGACTCCCAAAGTATGCAGCCATTGCATACCTAAAATTATGTCTACACCTCCCATTTCTAGCGGAAGAAGTCAAAATTAAATCTCCAATTGTCACTTCCACCACATTACAAATTCCCTTCCCTTTCACAACTGATACGGACCCCAAAATCACACCATGGTGTGATGTTTCTTCAATTGGCAACTTCAAAAGCTTTACCAATCTTTCGACGATGAAATTGTGAGTAGCTCCACAGTTAATCAGCACCACTACCGATTCATTCTTTATTCTTCCTTTAATTTTTATCGTTCCCAAATTCATCAAGCCAACCACCGAAATAACAGATAATTCGGCTATCGGTATCACATCTTGTTCCTTCACTGCAATAAGTTTGCACTCAACCAGTTCTTGTGTCGATTCATCCTCTTCGAAAATTTCTAATTCCTCTGCATCTTCTTGGACCACCAAGATTCACAACTCACATTGATCGCGAACTTTACAACGATGCCCCGCTGAATAATGTTCATCACAGCGGAAACATAAACATCTCTCTCTTTTAGCTTGAAATTCGGCATCAGCTAGTCTCCTTGTCGAACCTTCTCTTTGAACTCCCATAGTCGTCGCACCATGAAGAGTGATCATTCGCATCGGAGTCATTTCATTTGCTTTTCCACCGCCACCGATTCCTCCTTCTTTTACTGCCATACGTTATTAGGTTTAGTCTAAGCAAATAAGTATTGGGCCTTACCTCCTTGCACATTCAGGCCCGCTTCCTTTCGGCTTATTTCACGATTCTCAATTCGTTGGGACAATTTCATCATCTAAGCAAGGCCATTCGGCTCCCAACACTCCATTTTAGATTTAATCCACGGCTTAAGCCCGTTCATGAAGGTTTCCTCCAAAACTTCGTTCGGCAGATGCGGTAACAGCGCAACCAATTTATCGAAAAGATTTCGATAATCTTCAATTGCCATTTCCTACTTAATCGCCAAGAATCGACCACAAATTGAACCTTCTCTGATCGATCGGAATCTCCATAGCAACCGTTGTTTCAAATCATTCCAATCCTTAAACGGTTCACGGTCTTCTTGTGCTTGATAAAAGTCAAGTGCAACTCCATCAAAGCTAATAACTGCTACAGTCATCTTCTTCGATTTGGTTAGCTTGTGTATCTGAAAATATCTATCTGCTCGAAAAAGCCATGAATCGGGATAAACTCCAGTGAAAATTGGCATTTCAACCTTATTAAACTTACTACGATCTTGCACAACATCGTTGACGTCAGATTTCGCCAAATTTAGCTAACAAATCTCCTCATTCTCCAGAATTCTCTCTGCATTTTTTTTACTGACCGATTCTTTGATTATGTCGGATGTCGTCGAACGTGTTTTAACTATCTCTTCTACAAACGTCGATAGCATCTTTTATTGTTTATCTGCTTGCTCACTCAATCGTTCAATGCTTTTGGCTAAGGATGCCAAATTTTCTTCGATTGCTGGTAATTTCCGATTATCAACTCTAATAGCTGATAATTCTTGCTCCAGTGCTTCCATCTTTTCTTCTAATCTCTTTTGCGCCATTTTTTGAATTTTCTCTAGGATGTTGCTCTGAAACCAATCTGATAGGAATCTCAATGGAAGTTCTATTTGAACAAACAATTTCCCTAAGGCACGTTACAAACAACAATGGAACTATGAACAAACACTACTACTCCCTCACTCTCGAGAATAGTGCCTACCCAAGATAACCAACTAACTGACTTCCCTCTTCCTATCTTTCCTATTAATACTATTTCTCTATTCAAGTGGTCCCTCCATCCCCACAGTTGTGTCCAACTCATCGCCAGCCAAGCAATATGAATCATGCTCCCACAAACTATTGCTTTCCCCTTCCTACCCTTTCTAAAATATTGCATTACAATTGGAGGTCAATCAGTATTATGCACCAATAATGACAAGAATGAGTTGATTCCATCATAAACAGTGATTGGCTGGTGTGTGTGCATGGATTATAGAAATCTCAATGTTGATACCAAGAAAGATCATTTCCTGTTGCCCCTCATTGACAAAATGCCAAATAGATGGGCTGGGAAAAAGCTCTACTACTTTCTTGCTAGGTACTTCAGTTACAACCAGATTTCTATTGCCCCTGAAGATCAGGAGAACAATGTTCACCTGTCCTTACGGAACATTTGTCTTCAGACAGATGCCTTTCAGCTTGTGTAACACACCAACTACTTTCTAAACATGCATCATGTCAATATTATCTGATGTGCTGAAAAAAACCTATTGAATGGATAACTTTCAATTTATGGTGATTTGTAAGTTAATTGTTGCAGAATCTGGAATTTGTGTTAAAAAGATGCACGGAGACGAAGTTGGTGCTCGATTGGGAGAAATGCCACTTTAAGGTGGAAGAAGGCATTGTGCTGGGGCACAAAATTTTGCAGACTGGAATTTAAGTAGATAAGGCCAAGATTGAAGTCATAGAGAAGCTACCACACCTTCACCACCTTCCAATGTGAAGGGTGTGCAAAGTTTTCTAGGGCATGCCAGCTTTCAAGCTTCTACAGGCGATGAGTAGTACTTTGAGTAGAACCCAGCGGATGACATTATAAACTGGAATTGGTGTTTTCCTATTACTTAACTTGAACTATCATCAGCGTAAACGTTTCTTCCATGATTTGAAATTCCATTTTCGGGATGGCCCTTGTTTGTACAGGTTAGGTTCCTCTTATAGTGAAACCAACATGAACTGCAAAAGACAGGAATAGGATGTAGTCCCAACTGGTGATTGATTTATATAAATTATGGTATTATAATTCTTCTCCAGTGGGCTTCCTTCTTTCTTTGTTAATCTGTTTATAACAAGAAAAGAGCAGTACTCGGGACACAGCTGGCTTCTAAACCAAGAAGAGAATAAAGAACTAGCAGATGCAGGAAGCAATTGAAGGCGTTCTAGTTTGTTCAATGTAGTCGAAGACCTCTAGTTTCCCTTAGTTGCCAAAGATAGGGACATCAACTAGTCGGAAGGAACTCCAAACAATCTGGAGAAAAGTTTGCTATTAAGATATCATGCACAAAATATATTACATTATATAAACAAACAAAAAGGTTAGGATATGGGAAAGTACCTCAACGTTCATTTTAAGTTTCCTTTGTTGCAGATACAAGTCAACAGATTTAATGGCATTTGAGATGCCTCCAGCTGCTGATATATGATTATCTTTTATCAACACCATATCAAATAAACCCATCCTGTGATTTTGACCTCCACCAATTAAGACCTGTAAAAAGAATAAGGAATAAGTGTAGAAGGCTAAAAAGGTTTCTGTAAAAAGTGAACCAAGGAAGTGATTTGCACCGCCCACTTATCCACCAAACGTAAACCTGGAGCAGTTTTTCTCGTTTCCAGAATGCGTGCAGGGCTTGCAGCATCTGCCATTGCCTGCAAAATACTTGATGTCATGTACTTGTAACGAGAAATGGGCAAAATAACTCAAAATGTAAGTGTACTTAACATCTAAGGGCTGATCACAATGCTTTCATGATAGTTTTCGGTTACAGTGTAGCATAGTAACAATTATATTTTATTGCAGGCAATTTTTTTTAAAAAAATATTATCTTCACCATTTTCTTTACTAATTTGATAAAACTAAAACCCTCAAATACAGATGGGTTAGAACATGAAGACTACGTCAATAATCGTATGATGGTAGAATAAGAAAAAAATGATGGTTCAAAATTATAAAATATTATATTATTAATACATAAACCTGTACTTTCTAGTTAACTAAATCATTTTCATTAAAATATTACCGTGGAGATGTTAGATTAATCAAAGTACTGATACCAAAATGTTAAATTAATCAAAGTACTTTTTTTGAAAAGGAAACTGATCTCTTTATTCATATAAGGTATATAAAAAAGAGACTAATGCTCTAGGTACAAGAAAAGATAAACCAAAAGAAAGTGGTGCTTGTACCAAAGCGAGAACAAAATACAATGACAAGATCATAATTAAATAAGAGGTACAAGGGG
>JBBPDJ010000002.1:9983358-10008500 GCA_037974625.1 Cucumis cinereus | reverse complement strand
CTGAGAATGCGTTTATTGAACCGTTTTCGTTCCTCTAGAGAGGGTACGTTAGTCGGAAGATTCCTCAGGATACGGCAAGAAACCACCGTGGAGGAATACTGCGGACGGTTTGAGAAATGGATGGCGCCGGTGTCGCACCTAACAGAGGAGGTTCTGCTGGAAACCTTCGTAACCGGTTTAGAGGATGTAATTCAGGTCGAGTTACAATGCTGGGAAATAATGTCACTTGATGAAGTAATGAAGAAGGCCCAACGGATCGAAAATAGAGAAAAGGCCCGCGAAGAAAGAAAAAATAAACCAAATGGGGGCCCAGCCCAACACGGAAACCCTAAATCAACTACATTAGCCAAAATAGGGGAGAACAAAAAATGGGATTACCCTAACATTCGAACGATTACCCTGTCGGGCACATCAGCAGCGCAAAACCATCAGGAAAATCCGGGGAGACGAATGTCCGACGCAGACTTCAAGCTTAAAAGAAGCAAGGGGTTATGCTTCCAATGTGATGAAAAATTTTTCGTGGGACACCAATGCAAACCCAAAGAGTTAAGGAGTATGCGAATGTTTGTAGTGGATAAGAACGGAAACGAGGTAGAAATCTTTGACGAAGTAGAACCGGCAGAAGAGACGAATGTCGAATTGAAAGTAACGGAAGTAGTTGACGCAGTGGAGCTATCGTTGAATTCGGTCATGGGATTTTCAGCTCCAGGAACACTGAAGATGAAAGGAATTATCGAAGGAAAGGAAGTCATCGTACTCATTGATTGTGGAGCCACCCACAACTTCATTGAACAGAAGGTAGTGGATGAATTGAAACTGCCCTTAACTGACACGACGTCTTTCGGCGTGATCATGGGAACCGGCGCTGCGGTTCGAGGGAAAGGGATATGCCGGGGAGTAATTCTATCGATAGGAGACATTACAGTAGTGGAGAATTTCCTACCGTTAGAACTGGGTGATGTTGAAGTGGTGCTCGGAATGCAATGGCTCAAGACCTTGGGAGTGACCGAGGTTGACTGGAGGGCACTTACGATGACCATTGGCAAAGGAAAAAAGCAGACAACCATTAAAAGGGGACCCATCGTTAACAAAGACTAAAATCACGCTAAAGAAATTGATGAAGACGTGGGAGGAAGCAGATCAGGGGTTCTTAGTGGAATGTAGAGCACTGGAAGGATATATTGAATCCGAAGAAGGGCAAACCGATAGAATGTCATACGCACCACCCGAAGAGATTGAGTTGCTATTGGGAGAATTCTCTCAGTTATTTCGAGAAATTGACGAACTGCCACCAGAGAGGGGAGTGGATCACCAAATTGACATCAAAGAAAGAGCATCAGCGGTTAATGTACGACCGTGTCGATATGCTCATCATCAGAAAAATGAGATTGAAAAAATGATTGATGATATGCTGAAAGCAGGGATTATACAACCCAGTACAAGGCCTTATTCGAGCCCAGTCTTGTTAGTGAAGAAGAAAGACGGCGGCTGGAGATTTTGTGTGGATTACCGAGCACTTAACAACATCACTGTACCAAATCGCTTTCCCATTCCAGTGGTGGAAGAATTATTGGACGAACTCCATGGATCGAAAATATATTCTAAACTGGACCTGAAATCTGGCTACCACCAAATTCGCATGAAAGCACAAGATGTAGAGAAGACAGCATTCCGGACACATGAAGGACATTACGAATTCCTGGTCATGCCATTTGGATTGACGAACGCCCTGTCGACCTTCCAAGCGCTGATGAATCAAATCTTTCGGCCATATTTACGTAAGTTCATCCTTGTCTTTTTTGATGACATACTAATATACAGCACAGAAATGAACGAACATGTTCAACAATTGCATTTGGTTTTCCAAATTTTGCAAGAGAACTCCCTGCGCCTGAATGGGAAGAAGTGCACATTCTCTCAGACCTGCATTGAATATTTGGGGCACATAATTTCGGCCGAAGGAGTGAGTGCTGATCCGGAAAAGCTACGAGCAATGCTAGAATACCCTTCGCCAACAAATATGAGAGAGTTACGTGGATTTCTCGGCCTCACGGGTTATTATAGAAGGTTTGTAGCTCATTATGGCAGTATTGCAGCCCCTCTCACACAGTTGTTACGCACAGGGGGGTTCCATTGGGATGAAGATGCTCAAGAAGCCTTTGAGAAATTAAAGAAGGCGATGGTGTCACTGCCAGTGTTGGCACTTCCTGATTTCCAACAACCGTTTGTGATAGAGTCTGATGCATCAGGGTATGGACTAGGCGCGGTGTTGATGCAACAGCAGAGACCCATTGCTTTCTTCAGCCACACTTTATCTGTTCAAGCGAGGCAGAAATCAGTTTATGAAAGAGAACTGATGGCAGTGGTTATGGCCGTGCAGAGGTGGAGGCCATACCTGTTAGGCCAGCGTTTCATCATCAGAACAGACCAGAGTGCATTGAAGTTCTTAGCGGAACAAAGAGTGGTCCAACCTGAATACCAAAAATGGGTATCCAAACTAATGGGATACGACTTCGAGATACAATATAGACCCGGATTGGAAAACAAAGTGGCTGATGCCCTGTCCAGAGTGCAAGAAATCACTCACTTGGCTCATTTAAGCGTGCCAAGTTTAGTAGATATTGAAGTAATTAAAGCCGATATGTTGAAAGATGTTAAACTCCTAACAATTTGGAACAACTTGCACAAAGATCCCGACTCAGTTCCCAAATACTCCATCCATCAAGACACGCTACAATATAAAGGAAGGTTAGTGATGTCTAAACATTCCAAATTGATTCCAGCCATCTTACATCTCTATCATGACTCAGTAATGGGGGGACATTCTGGGTTTTTAAGAACATATAAACGGCTGCAAGGGGAATTGTACTGGGAAGGGATGAAAAATGATGTTAAGAAACACGTTGAACAGTGTGTGGTCTGCCAAAAGAATAAAACTGATGCAGTAAGCCCAGCCGGATTGTTACAACCTTTACCCATTCCAACAGGAGTTTGGGAAGATATCTCCATGGACTTCATCGATGGTCTCCCCAAATCCGGTAAGTTTTACTCAATATTGGTAGTGGTAGATCGCTTGAGTAAGTATGGGCATTTCGTGCCACTGCATCACCCTTACACAGCACCAATAGTGGCAGAAGAATTCATAAGAAACATAGTTAAACTCCACAGATTTCCACAGTCAATTGTGACAGATAGAGACAAAATCTTTCTAAGTCATTTTTGGACTGAATTGTTTCGATATCAGGGAACAAATCTTAGAAGAAGCACGGCATATCACCCACAAACGGATGGCCAAACAGAGCGAGTCAACCAAAGTTTAGAGATTTATTTGCGTTGTTTCTGCTGTGAAAAACCCAAGCAATGGGCAGACTGGCTTCACTGGGCTGAATATTGGTATAATACCACATACCATGGATCAATCAAAATGACACCCTACCAGGCACTTTATGGCAGAACTCCACCCCCCCGGTCTCATACGGATCACAACGCACATCTAATGTAGCAGTGGATCAGCTGTTGTCTAATAGAGATACCATTCTGCAGACTTTGAAAGACCATATGGCAATCGCGCAAAACAGAATGAAGAAATTCGTTGATCGACACCGAAGGGAAGTGGAGTTTCAGGTGGGTGATTGGGTTTTCTTAAAAATCCGACCCTATCGACAATTGTCAATAGCCATGAAAAGAAATGAAAAACTATCCCCGAAGTTCTTTGGCCCCTATAAAATAACAGAAAAGATTGGGAAGGTAGCCTACAAACTACAACTGCCAGTGGAAGCCTCAATCCATCCGGTATTCCATGTATCTCAGCTGAAGAAGTATATAGGAGCAACCCAGACTATCCAAGGAGGACCACCACAATTAACGGATGAGTTCGAGTGGATAGTCGAACCAAAGGAAATCATGGGAATCCGTCGTGACGGCCATACTCATGAATTAGAGCTACTGGTTTCCTGGACGAATCTACCCACTCATGAAGCTACTTGGATGCTTGCATCAGAATTTCAACAGCAATTTCCAACTTTCAACCTTGAGGACAAGGTTGAACTGAAGGGCGGAGGTGATGTGAGGGTACCGGTATTGAAATATTATGCAAGGAAGGGCAAAGAGGGAAATCCTACTGAGAGTTAGTTATTTGTAAGAGTGAGGGACCACTAATGAGTACGGGAGAGAGAGAGAGGCAGTATATATAGAATAAGAAGAGATGATTAGGGTAAGTTTTTGGTAGTATTGAGTAAGGTAGCAGACAAGAGGGGTTAGGCTCTCTTCTTCTGTTTCTTGTAATAGCCATTGGCTAACTTTCTTTGATTAACAGTAAAATAGTAAGGGATGCCTTACGCTATTTTGCTATAGTGGAAGAAGATCCTACTAGCTAGATCCCTACATTCAACCTTCCCCACTGAAAAACTTGGATAAGGATAAATGTTCAGGAAATTCATAGATAAATTGTAAAAGAAGAAGAGCCTTGCAAAGCTAACCAAACCAAACACCCACCCGACCCTTTCTCATGAACATGTCCAAACATATATAAAGGTAATAAAAAAATTTGAAATCAAGCACTTCAAATCACGTGTTCAGGTTATCCCATACCAACACTATGCTCAACATAGAGTTTTGTTAGGCTTCCTAGAAATTTTCTATTCTTACCAGAAACTTTTCCAAATTGTAATCCTTTATGAATATAATCTCCATCCTTTTTTGACCATTCCACCTGAAGACAAAACGTGGATTAGGATGAATGGGAAAACCCAGCTCATAAATAACTCAATAAGTACCAAAAACAAGAGGGGGAGGGAGTGATGAGAGAGAACATTAACATTACCCTAATTGAAGGATCAACCTCCTGGAACACCATGTCTGCAAGAGCAATACCAGCAACAATGCCATCCTCTTTGGCCAAAAAGAAAGCATCCACTAGCATGTCAGAAGGGATGGTTGCCAAAGATGTTACATCACCTACAATTAAGTTAATAATACTATTAGGAATTGAGGATAAATGTTAAAAATATTAAGAGGATACTATGGATTGATATGCTAGTCATTGGTCAGGGCATCTTTTAGTAGAAAGTGATTACAAAAAGACGGTGCTGGAGGGGGTGAAAGTAAGCGATTAATTAGATGTTTGAGATTGAGTTTGGTTAAGGAGACATCAAAGTTCCTCAAACTTGGGGGTGTTGTATTCTCTGTATTTCCATATCCTGCAAATTATCAATATAATTTCTGTTTCAACTCTTTGTTTTCTATTTCAATTAGATGGTTCCTGTAACACTGATATGCACATCTTTATCTAAAAAAAAAAGTAAAACTGTTATATGATGCCTCAGGAATTCAATCTTAAAAAAGCATCCCAGGCATGACATGACATGCAAATGTAATCAATATGATGCAGGCTGCTAGGTCTGTCGTTGGAAGTTGACCCATGAGAACAGTTGTTGGGAATTAGAAATTGACCATTGATGATTTGAATGCTTCTAAAAACTTCTTATCCAACCAAAAATAATACTCAAGATCAAACCCATACCGGAAGCAAAAACTACGCTAAGGATTACTAGGCAAATGAAAATTTCAGCAACTAGTTCTTTTTTTAATTTATTTTATTTTATTTGCTTTTTTTTTTTTTCTTGAATGGGAGGTAACCCCAAAAATCACCATAATCTTCAAAAAATTAAATAATAAAATAATATTTTATACCAAAGTCAGCAGAATCTTCTGCAAGGGCTAACTTGATGGTGCCACGCAGATCATAGGTAGGGTGAGATGGAGGCTGGATTGCTACTGATGCAACTGATATCCCAGAATCTTTTGATACAGATGTAGACATGGCAATAATTTTCCTGAAGTTGTTGAGTCATCGACAAAGAGAAAAGCTAACAAGTCACTATAAATCTTTAGAGCACAAACAGATGAGCTCTACACTAAAATAAAAGAAACTTTACATGAAAATTTTACAGGATGTCTTAACTTTCTTGCATCAAATGTTTTACTATATCATTACGAACAAGATAGTACTAAAAGTAGACCACAAGTTTGAATCAAACATTTTGCCACAATTATCATTGTCAATGTCACAAAGAGAAAATGATAATGAATTTGTTTGGGAATGAGTGTCTCACAAATGAAAAACTATTTGTTATAATGGACCATTTAATTTTAGTTTGTTATGGAGTTGGAAAAGCTTCAAAGTTATTGCTTTTTTTTCTTATGTTAAAACTCTTCATATTCACCTTAAAATGCATTTCAACTTCAATGCTTACAAGTAAGATGAAAATTAAAAGGATGGTTATGCTTATGAAGATGAAAATTGGATTTAATGGCTTTTATGGAAACATTGTAAAAATTAGTGAGAGTAAAAAAAAAGTGGGGGTGGTGAATTCTTCGTGAGGATGAGGGGTTGAGAAGGAGAGAGAATTTGAAGAGATAAGGGCAACTTTGAAGTTATATAATAAAAGTTTGGACAAAATGGTTCAAAAAAGATTCTCCATCTAAGCCACTTTTAATATAGTAAAGATAGGCATATTTCCAATTATGAAGCTTATGTTGGATCCTCTCAATAATAGGTTGCCAGAAGGTTATCGAATTAGAATTCCCAAGAAGGGAAAGGCCAAGATAGAACAGGCCAATGATCCCTTTTGCACCCAAAAGCAGTCACCATCCAGTCAAGATCTTCCTCAGAAATGTGTATCCCAAGCAGCTCACTCTTGGAGAGGTTAATAGATAAACCAGATGCTTGTTCTAAGACATGGATGACCTCAAACAAGCAAGTAAGTGCAGCACAATCAGCAGTAGAGAAAAGCAAAGTGTCATCAGCAAATTGCAAGTGATTTAAAACAAAATTAGAAGCAACAATTGGGTGAGTAGCAATCAGGTCTTTAGACAGGTTACGGTCCAACAGAAGGCTTAAACAATCAGCCACTCAGACAAAAAAGAAAGGAGATAGGGGATCTCCTTGTTGATACCACAAGTGCAGATAATTTTAGTGCACAGTATGCCATTAATAATGATAGAAAAATTGGCACTGGAAACGCAACCTTGAATCCACCGACGCCAAATCATTATGAATCCTTTAACCTGAAGAATAGCATCTAAGAAAGGCCAATCAACAGTCTCAAAAGCTTTTTCAAGATCAAGCTTAATAACCACACCATTCTTCTCAAAAAAGAATCCAATCATCAACCAACTCATTTATGGATAAAGATGCATCCAGAATCTGTCTATTTCCAACAAAAGCAAGTTGATTCAAAGCAATGGTAGAAAGAAGAACCTGTTTCAAAAGGTTTGATAAAACCCGAGCAATAATCTTATATGCTCAAGGAATGAGGCAAATAGGTCGGTAATCTGAAACAACCTTAGAATCCATTTTCTTGGGGATGGGACATATATAAATAGGGTATTTACCATATATGAATATTTATGGGGAGATGCTATTCTTATAGCTACCTATCTTAAGATAGGGTGCCCAGTAAGATCTTGAATTTCAAAACTCCCACTGATTATTTCAAAAAAAAATCCACAATTCTGCATATATACTAATATACCTCTAAAAGTGTTTGGGTGTACTACTTATGTTCACATACCTAGTCACCTTCGCTCCAAGCTTGATCCTAGGGCTATTAAATGCATTTTTTGGGTTACTCTTCAAATAAAAAAGGTTATAAATGTTTTGATCCTTAAACAAAAAAAAGTTTACGTGAGTATGGATGTGTCATTTTTAGAAAATCAACCATATTTTACCCAAATTCTTTTCAGGGGGAGAAACATAATATAGAAGATAATTTCTGGGATGTTGTGTTCCCCTTCCTAGCCTTACTTGTCCCTATGGTACTAACCCTTTGATGCCAAGTGTAGACAATTCTCAATCAGGGGGAGAAATACTACAAAATGATCATATTGATCAAGTTCCTGAGTTTTAGTTTTACAGTAGAAGAAAATTCAATCAAAGAAATGAAGACCAGATGGATAATTCTTCACATAACCAATTCGAGGCTTTGGGAAATGGAATTGAAGAACTTGGTAACATTGCAACCATTCCTACTTCTGACCTTGATACTATTTCTAAATCGATGTCGATTGTGTCTAACCTTGATGTCCCATAGCCATTAGAAAAGGCGTTAGGAATTGTACCAAATACCCTATTGAAAACTACATGTCATACCAAAATTTGTTCAAAGAATCATAAAGCCTTCACAACTAGGATAAATAAATTGTTTATTCCAAGAAATATACATGAAGCTTTAGAAGATCCAAATTGGAAAGTAGCAGTTATGGAAGAAATAAATGCTCTAAAACAAGATGGCACTTGGAAAATAGTAGAGTAAAAAAACCGGTAGGCTGTAAATGGGTATTTACCATCAAATGTAATGTTGATGGTAGTGTTGAGAGATATAAGGCCAGACTTGTAGCTAAAGGTTTCACTCAGACATATGGGATTGATTAACAAGAAACTTTTGCTCCAGTCGCTAAAATTAACTCTATTAGAGTTCTTTTGTCTCTTGCAGTTAATTCAGATTGGTCACCTTACCAGCTAGACGTGAAAAATGCCTTCCTTAATGGCGAACTTGAGAAGAAGTTTTTATGAGCTTACCACCAAGTTTTGAAAGGGAACTTGGGGAAAGTAGAACCTGCAAACTACAAAAATCTCTATATGGCCTTAAACAGTCTTCGAGAGCTTGGTTTGAGCGTTTTGGTAAAGTCGTGTCCAGTTATGGATTCCGTCAGAGTCAAGTAGAACATACTATGTTTTATAAACACTCTAAGAATAATAAAATCTCAATTTAATTGTCTATGTAGATGATATTAGTCTCACAAGTGATGATGAAGCAAGTTCAGCAAAACTCAAGAAAAGCCTTGCAAATGAGTTTCAAATCAAGGACTTAGGGACATTGAAATATTTTCTTGGAAATGAATTTGCAAGATCAAAGAAATGCATCTTTGGGAATCAACGAAAATATATTTTCGACTTACTTGAAGAAACAAGATTACTTGGGTGCAAAGTAGCAGATACTCCTATTGAACCAAATCGGAAGCAAAATAGCTAAAGCAAAAGAAATCAAAGATAAGGAGCGATATCAGAGACTAGTTGGAAGGTTAATTACTGTCACATACACGTCTTGACATTGCATATGATGTAAGTATGGTGAGTCAATTTATGCATGCACTTGGACCAACTCATTTTGAGGCTGCATTAGAATTTTGAGATATCTAAAAGGAACTCCTGGAAAATAAAAAAAAAAACCCAATCATTCCCAAATAAAGTCTACATTGATGCAGATTGCACAGGGAGTACAACAGGCAGAGGGTCTACCTCAGGTTATTGTTCCTTTGTTGGAGAAAACCTCGTTACATGGAGAAGCAAAGAGGCCCAATTTTGCATATATGAATTATTAATAAAAGATTAATATTTCTCTAAATCTCTCCAGGTTTAATAGTTTCATTTAGAGAAGCATTGATAATTCAAGAATCAAAAATCACTGACCAGGAGACTTATTTGGATATACTCATTTATAGTTGGCCAAAAAAAATTAACAAATCAGCAGCAAAACCATTAGGACCAGGAGACTTATTAGTTCCTAAAGAAGATACAGCCAAGAAAACCTCTTCCTCAGAAAATGGACGCTCAAGGTCAGCAGCATTGGCAGCCGAAATAGGACTCCAACTCACATTAGTAGGGAGGAACCGAGAACCACAGTTCTTAGTAAAGAGCTTTGTGTAGAAGTTGCAGAATGCAGCTTTAGTATTATCAATTGTCAATAGACTCCGACTATTTCTGGAAAGAATTTCAGCTATCGAACTCTTCCTTTTGCGAGCAGCAACAACCCGATGAAAAAAACGAGTGTTTTCGTCTCCCTCAATGAGCCATTTAAGCTTGCAACGTTCTTGTGCTGTTAGAAGTTCAATTTGTACCCTCAACGAACGACTAGTAGATAATTGTTCTTCCGTAAGTTGATCCCTATTCTGCATATTGTCCCGCACCCAAAGTTGAGAGATGAGGTAAAGTAATTTAGAGGCCTCCCTACATTGAGTGTTGCTCCATGTACTAAGAAAAAAATTTAAAACTTTAAGTTTCATCATCAAACCGTGACCAAGCCATCCAATTATCGGGCTATTGGCCCAGCAAGTTTCAACAAGGAGCCAAAAGGATGGAGTTTGAAGCCAAGAGTTCTCAAAACGAAAAGGGCATCAATACCGCCTGCAGTTAAGGCCAAAGGAAAGTAATCTAATGCAACACCATCTAAACGATGCACTTGAAACGATCCAAATTTAGCAATACAAAGATCAGTGACCCAAAAACGATCAATCAATGAAGCACATTGAATACATCTAGAGCTGGACCAAGTAAAGGTGGCGTTATTCAGAGAAATGTCCCGCAAATGGAAATTAGCAATCCATTGGTTAAAAAGCCTCATATTGGCTGTTACTGTATGATCATGTGATTTCTCCCATGACCATCTAGGCACGTTAAAATCCCCTCCAATAATCCAAGAATCACCTCCCAAACCAGCTAAATCATCAAACTCTTGCCAAAAATCAGGGTGATACAATCCATTGGACGGACCATACACGGTCGAAAGCCAGAAAGAGAAACCATCCGCCATAGATATATGGATAGATACAATATAAAGACCCTGTATAACATCATGAACATTGTAGTCAGGTGCATACCATAAAATAAGGAGAGCATCTGAAGTATCAATCACATCAAGTGTTGACCAGCCAATAAAAGCAGAGCTCCAAGTGGATTTAATTAAAAAAGAGTAGGTGACAGGTAATTTGGGTTCGTGAAGAAGAACAATGCCCGAGTTACGTTGCTGTAGCAACCTCTTAACAAGGGCACGCTTCTTTTCAGGAATTCAAGTCGCAGACATTCCAAGATATAATCTTCATTGGACAGCCTCGACAACCTCCCTATTGGCTAAAGTTGTTGATTTATCATAACAGATCAATGATTGGAGAATTTGCAGTTCCCTCTATAATTTATTTCGTTTACGTCTTGGGTGGTGGAAGAGAGGTAATAGCCATGACACACAAACCATGTTGCAAGAGGATAGAGGCCATGTCTCGTAGGCTAATTAGGTTAGATGTGGAAGTTGACGGAATGTCACAGGTAGAAGAGTGTGTTGGAGGTGTTGGGTGTTGAACCGGGTTGTTCAAATCTATAGGAGCGGGAGGAAGGATCGAAATTGGGAGATGGGATTCTTCAGGGATATCACCAAACAAGGCATCCTCCAAGGTATGGGGGGCAAAATCGTCTTTTGGAGAGAGAGGGCTGGTAAGGTAGGCTTCCAAGTCTGAGTATGATTGTGCTGGATTTTTAGGAGTTGTAACTTGCGTATTACCTTCACAAGGATTGGAAGAGCCATCTTGGAAAGTGACTATCGCAAGTGAAGACTGATTAAAGGGAGGTGATGGAGATTTTGTGGGACCAAGGAGGATATCGGGGTAAGCCAACCTGGGTGTATTGGAAATAATCTGATCTCATAAAATATTATTTTCCACCATATTAGGAAAATCTTTCGAAATTTGTATTTGTCGACAATCTTGGGGTAAATGGGAAACCATCGACGTCAATAGGGAAGCAATGGGGGATTTTCCTTCGTTATTTTGCGGATGCCACAATTTTGAACGGTCAAATTAATGTCCTGATTTTCTGTCGTCAGCGCTATGAAATCCACCACCATCACTAGGGAATCCACCGCCATCATTGTGCAGGTTGGGTTGTTTGCAACGTCACAGAGATTTCCGATCCAGCAAGGTCTTGAGGCAGGAGAAGATGAGCAAGAATGAGACCAATTGAATTTGTGCAAACCTTCAACCGTGCGAATTGTAGATTTAAACCTCGATCTGTTTGGCTTGAGCAGCAAATATACCCACCACATTGGTCACCGATGAACTGAAAAATCTTTTCATTCCAAAGGATTTGTGGTAGATCAAAAACATCAATCCATCCTCCAAAGGATGTTGTTTGTTGCAATGGTAGAAGATAGGAGTGTCGCATCCAAAATTCTCAGACGGAACTTCCCAAACAAAACCCAGCCTTCATGTTTGTTTAATGAATTGGCAACGGTTGGATCATATACATGAAGGAGTGCCTTGTTGTCAAGAAATGGATTGATTGTGCAATGTGATGAGAGCGTTGAATGTAAAGCTTGACAAATTTCTGGCCAAGAGTCTCTTAGTTGGTATCTTTGAATCACAACCATTGATTTCCAATAGGAGTGGGGGATGAGAGTGTTCATTTGTGGGAGCATTGACCGGAGGGTTGTGGTCAGAACCAGGGGGAATTGGCTTGAACAAACCAACAGACTTGGCTGGTTTGATTGGGTTTGCTTGCACAGCAGCCTTGAAAGTGTGTACTTTGGTGGGAGGTGGGGGAGGGCCAGCAATTTAGTCAGAGAGAAAACTATAAAAAGAGAACCATCCTTGTTTTTATCCTCTGATGGAATGAAAAACTTTGTCCGGCGTCCCGTGTGGTATAGGTGAGTGAGCTTAACATAGTACCCGTTTTTGTTATGTAATTTCTCCAACGTTTGAAGAACTTGAAGTTGCAGGGATCATACTGTAAGGAATGAAAGGAGGAGGACAGCCAAGAGAGGGCTTTCAAAGATAGGTTAAGGGATTGCAATGATGTTTTTCCTTTCTTAGTAATTTTCACAGATTTTCCATTGCTAGACTCATCAAGTTGCAAGATGAAAAGCTTCCAGTCGATGGGAATAGATCGGATAGGGTAGGATGGGGCAGGTGGAGGTCCGGTGGTTGACATAGCGGAGGAGCGCTTATGGAAAGTTTATTGGGGGAAGGGAGGAGAAAGGAGAGAGCAATTTTTTTCTTCTTTTACATTCCAAGTAATATTTTATATTTTATATAAATAAATTCATAATAATTATCAAAATGTTTGTTTGGATCTTCTTACCAACTTGTCTCTAGTTTACAAACATGCTCATCACATGAGCACACTCAATATCTATTGAATTTTCTTTTATTTTTATTTTTATTTGGAAGTGTCCAGCTCAGCTTATGTTACATCCAAAAATCTCGCGACACAACCTACCTTAACCTACACCATTTTGGTGCCAAAGAAACTTGTAGGATATTAAATCCTAGACAAGTGACCACCATAGATGGAACCATTCTCTCCGAGTTCTTTATTAAACACATGGCCCTTTTTTACCACTAGGGCGCATGATTTTAAATTCATTGTTTTCTTATCCCATATTGCATAAACCAAGAAGAACATCTTTGAAACATACATGATGACTCTAGAAACCATGCAAATACCTGGAACCTAAACCGCGAGCAGTAGAGATTGGAATGCGTGTTAACCCTCTAGAACAGCCCCGAAAATCCTTATGTCCACAGCATTGCCAAAGATGCCCGAAAGAGGGTCTATACAAATTCAGCATATACATCTACCCAAATGACTTCTATGAGTGTGCAGATAAAGTAGAATTGCGATTGTACGAGTCTGCAAATACGAAAAATAAGCGTCCGTTCATGGAGTGTACGAGTACAAATGCAAAAAAAGACCTTGTGAAGTATCATAAATCCAAAATTAGACCTATTTGAACATCTAGAAGCTAGAAAGTGAAGAGAAAACACCTTGCCAGCAATGAATGTGTGGTTCACAGTCTGAAAATTCCAAAAATTGACGATTATAATGGGAGATAAAGAGAAAATGAGGACGAAGGGGAACTGAAAAGGGAGCAGAGAGCAAGTACTTGCGAGGGGTTCGACTGTGAGAAATAAGAATGAAGAAGAAGTGTTAAACAAAAAGTTTGGTTTGAAGACCTTTTTCTTTTTCCCCTCTCCTTTCTTGTTTGCATGAAGTGTGGAAGGTAAAGTCGATTTAGAGACATGACCGTGGAGAGATAAGACCACATTTGCGCAGGTAGTTTTGTCCCGACTCAATGATACATGCTTATGCTGAAGGCAAAAATAAATAAAAAGGAAAATATTAGTTTAAACCTTCTATTAAATAAATAAAAAGGAAAATATCATTTTAAACCTTCAATTTTGGGTATGTATCAATTTAAATCTTAGACTAATAAGTTAATCAATTTAAATCTTGAACTTTCAGTTGTATCAATTTAGACCTCAAACTAATAGATATATTAAATTTATCTTTTAACTTTCATAAATGTATCAATCTAAACTTTTAATTTTCATATTTGTATCAATTTAAATCATTCCATTATAAGAGAGTGGAAGCAGAACAAGAAAAACCCAAAGAAGAAGTAGAGAGAAAAAAAATAAACTCTCCATTTATGTTTTATTTGGATACACCTATCAAAGTTCGGGGTTTAAATTGATATATTTATGAAAGTTAAAAGTTTAAATTGATAAACTTATAAATATTCAAGGTTTAATTTGATATAATTATTAGTTTGGGGTTTAAATTGGAACAACCCTAAAGTTTAGGGTTTAAATTGATACAATTATTAGTTTATGGTTTAAATTGATATAACCCCAAATTTTGGGCTTCAAAATGATATTTATCCCAAAAAAAAAACAATAATAAATTTAGGTTTTTAAGGCAACAAAGGAACAAAAGAACTTGTTAAATGGAAAGCATAAACCACTCATCCAATGTGGTCTTCAAGTCATACACACCAATATTCTAACTAATATGAGCATGGGAAGCTAATTCATGAGTAACATAAACCCATGAATAGAATCGGTCATAGGATGATATAATAGCATTAACGAAGATTTGAACCTCATTTGTGTATCCATTCTTCTCAATCAAGAGGTTCCCAATGAAACATGACCATGGTAATTTATATAGTTAATCATGAATATGATTCAAATTTACATTATATGACATGGAAGAATGTTTCGAATATTAAGTTAATATGAATGAGACGTATACTAAACTATATGTTATATATTTAATATGAATAATGTTCATATTAAAACGATAGGTTAAAGAAAAATATGCATTTGAATATGATTCAAATTTTTATTTAATGAAATATGAAATATTTAATTAAATTAATTATTCTTTAATTTTTTAATTAAATAATAATTAATTAATTAGACTTCATAGGCCGCAACAATTTTTGCTCTAAAGATCTAGAGGCACTAATTATATAGAAAGAAGATACAAATTTTCACAAACCAGAAAAAGTTTAAGTACTTCTTCACCTCAAAGGAGTTAAACATAAGACAACACAGGCGGCTAGAGTGAGTGAAAGACTATGACTGTGAGTAAGTGAGTGAAAGGCTACTTCTACACACTCAACTCTGGTGGCGCTCTTGGTAAAAAGGCAGTTCATTCAGCAACTCTAATTACCAAACAAACTCAGTTACACTATGATTTGAGTGTGCAAAAATTACATTTGTAGTCGGAGAAGTCATCTCACAATTGACACAATTGACAATGCAATTGACCTTGAGACAGAAAATTATTGATGCACAATAGAGCGATCCTTATCTGGTTGAGAAGCGTAGCCTAGAAGAGGCAAGGCAAGTTAATTAGTTCTCAGTATCCTCAGACAATAGTCTCCTTTACCAAAGACACTTATGGGTGCCAGCAGACAGTGATCTTAAGAAATAATTAATAATAGAGGCTTAAAGTTCCCTCTTCTCAATACATCTTGGTAGTACCAAGATGTACCAAGACTTTAAAGTAGTTTACAGGTGCATAACATGAAAAGAGAGGTTGTAGAGTTTGTCAGTAAATGCTTAGTGTGTTAACAAGTGAAAGCCTCAAGACAGAAGCTAACATGTATGTTCAACATCTAAATGTACTAGAATGAAAGTGGAAGAATGTGTCGATGGACTTCATTGTAGGTTTGCTAAGGATAGCAAAGGGTCACACAATGATATGGGTCATTGTGGGCAGACTCGCCAAGTCAACACATTTTATTCAAATGAGTTCTACTTATACAGCAAACAAGTGGGCATTGAAGGAGGTGGTGGTTGCATGGAGTGCCTGTATGAATCCTATTTGACAGAGACTTTCGTTTCACCTCCAATTTTTGAAAAGTTCTCAAAGCAGCATTGTACACTCGATTAGACTTCAGGACAAGTTATCCACAGGTTGATGGTCAAAGTGAGCGTTTGAACCAAACTTTAGAGGATATGCTCGTGCTTATTCATTGGATTTTTAGGGAGTTGGAATTCTCACTTGAACTTGATGGACTTCATTTATAATAATAGTTACCAAGCTACTATTAGCGTAACATCATTTTATGAAACATAGATACTTCAAAATGTGCAAATAACCAGTATCAAGTACATATCTGATACTCATATGATATTGATACGTCTAAATACGTGTCACATACGTGAAATAAAGTATTTGACTTTTTTTTTAATATAAATTTCAGATACCTATATCCCCTTCCAGATATGTGAAGAAGATACACCAATCAATTTTTTGTACATATATTTGGGATAAATTTTAACCCTAAAATCCATAGCTCACTTAATTTCATAAAAATATTATAATTACTAGCAAAATAAACGAAAAGTAAATATATAAAAATTTAAAAATTAAAAGATATGTACCCTAAAATCATATTTTCTCATCCTTCTTCGTGTATCCCTTTTAAGTTTAATCATCATTTCATAAACTCAACCTCCATCATTTAAGTATTATGTTAAGAATCTGTATGTCATTAATTTGTAATGCTTTTGTGGATTACATTTAGTGTGTGCGTGCGTGCGTGCGTCCGTGCATGCGTGCGTGTGTGTGCGTGCGTGTGTGTGTACAATCATATTCGTATCTTAGCTTTTTAAAAAATAACAAATCGTTGTATACAATCATATATTTATCGCATATCAATATTTGACGTTTCCTTATACGTATCTGTATCTTAGTTTTTAAAAAAATAACAAATCGTTGTATATGATCATATATGTATCATGTATTAGTATTTGTGTATGTGCTTCATATGCTCATTTGAAGTCTTGTATGGTAAGAGTTGCAAGTCTCTTGTGTCTTGGGATGAGGTTGGTGAACAAAAATTGATAGGGCATGAGTTGGTTTAGTCTACAAATAGAGCAATACAGAGGATTAGATTATACAAAAAAAAAGTTATGTTGATGTTAGGCATAGAGACCTGAAATTTGAAGTAGGTGATAAAGTGTTTTAAAGTGACAGCTATGAAAGGTGTTTTAAGGTCTCAAAGAAAGGGAAAGTTGGTCCTCGTTTCATTAGGTCATTTCAGATCCTAGAGCAAATTGATTCAATAGCTTACATTTGGCTTTGTTACTATATCTCTCTACAGTTCATGATGTTTTTCATATCTCCATGCTAAGAAAATACATGGCAGATCCATCTCATGTTGTTCACTATGAGCTGATGACATACATTTTTTAGTGTCGTTAATCCAAAAATGATTGCTCAAAAGGATTTAAATTGTCAAAACTTACTACTATTAGTACAAAGAGATAGTAAGAGTGGCTAGTTCGAGTCGATCCACATGAAATTGATTTTTGATTATCTTTTACTTATTCAAAGACTATTCTAATTTTATTTCAAAAACTCAAGTTTGATGAGAATTCAATTTAAGATAAAATCTAATTCTAGAAAGCAATTAAAGTGAGACGGAAGTGAGAATCAAGTATAGACAAGTTCTTAGAATTATAATTTCATCAATGAGTTAGTTAATTGCTTTTACCTTGGATTGAAATTATGATAATCATATATCTAGGATTCTTTTTTCTAGATTAACCTTCTCAAGTTTAACCCTTTCTATTACATAATTAAGAGAGACTTATTCTCATAGACCCATTAATTAGCTCAACATCAAGATCCTCCATCATTAATCTATGCTAATATCTATGTCATTCTCATGCATATTAATTAACATTTTATCATACTATGTCTAACTTAATGTATGCTCTCTTAAGTCAACATCAAGTAAATACCATTCAAACATTTCCTACGTGATTAAAGGCATAATCAATGAATATGCTAAAATGAGTTATGCGTAAATCAAATTCAAGAAATAATTAACAAGTCCACGACAAAATCATAAATCCTAAAAACACAAATTAATTAATCATGGTAACAACACAAATAAAGACTGTTCTGATGAAAACCAAGACAAATTAATGGAAAAATAAAAAAGAAAAGCCAAGTTTGTGCCCACGTCCTTCAATCTGAGAAACAACTCCAACAGTTACCTCAAATCTCAACTCCTTTGAAAACACCAATTTGTTGTCTATTCTTTGAATTCAACTCCCCGGAAGGTCTCACCAAGAAATTGAAGAGAACTTAAGAGAAATCTCTCCAAAATAGGCCTCTAAGGACAGAAAATAGTAGCCCTCAACCTTCCCTCCTCCCAATTAATGTTTTGGAGTGTGAAGGGTGTGTTTTGGAAGCAAAATTCAAACACATATATTGTTGTAGAACATGAGGGTAGCATTGTGACGCAGTAGGTAACGTTGCGATGTATACAACATCTTCACTTACCACATTATGTCGCACGTCGAAAGAAAACATTTATTTTTGTCTTCAGGACAACGCCACAATGTTATAAGGCAGCATCACAACGCTGTTGACTTTAATCGTTGACAAACGTGCAAATTCGGGACAAAATTCGTGATTTTCAAATTTTAGATAGCCCCGCGATGTTGTAAAATAGTTGTAGTACAAAGTCCACAACAAAAGAAGTTTGGAATGACCTACAGAAGAAGTACGATACCGAAGAGGCTGGTTCAAAGAAGTATGCAATCAGTCGATACTTACGGTACCAGATGACGAATGACAGATCGGTAGAAGTCCAATCCCATGAACTGCAGAAAATTGTCCATGAGATAATAAGTGAAGGCATGTCGTTAGATGATCAATTCCAAGTTGCTATTATTGTTGATAAGTTACCTCCTATACGGAAGGAATTTTAAAATATCTTGAGGCACAAGACAAAGGAGTTCTCCCTGAAAAGTCTGCTAATTCGTCTGAGGATTAAGAAAGAAGCTCGAAAACATGACTGCTAATTCCAAAAAGGAGTTTCACTGTCGTTCTAAAACTCTGACTGAAGTCAAAGGGAAACAAGATGAAGGTCCAGAACTAAGATACCAACAACCAGAGAAACTAGAAAAATCAGAAACCCCAGTTCGAAAGTACGGTACAAATTCTTTGCTACAATTGTAATAAACCTGACCACTTAGCTAGGAATTGTAGGAACAAAAATCGTACTGTTGCGCAGGCGAACCAGACTGAGGCAGAACTTTGTACCATGATATAAAAATAAATGTGATCGGGGATTCTGAAGGTTGGTGGCTAGACACTGGTGCCATACGCCATGTCCGTTACGACTTTAGTCTCTTTAAAATATATAATGAAACTAAGGATGAAAAATACTTATGGGGGACCACCACACAACAAAGGTTGTTGGAATTAGCAAAGTGGAATTGAAGTTCACCTCTGGCAAGACGGTCATTCTCAAGGAAGTTGTGCACACTCTAAAGATTAGAAAGAATATAGTCTTGGACTATCTTCTCAACAAGGCGGGCTTCACTCAGACTATAAAGGCAAGTTTATTTACTCTTACAAAAAATAATGTCTTTGTGGAAAAGAGTTATGCAACTGATGGAATGTTTAAGTTAAACCTTGAAATGAATAAAACTCAGTCTTCTTCTTATATGTTGTCTTCATTTAATACATGACATGCTAGCCTATTTCATGTTAATAAACGAATAATTAGCAACATCTATAGACTAAACATGATTTCTAAGTTATTAGTAAAAGAGTTTGAAAAATGTGAACATTGCAGTCAAGCTAAAATAACTAAGACTTCGCATAAATCTGTAATTAGGAATTTAGAGCTTCTAGATTTAATTCATTCTAATTTGTGTGAATTTGATGGTGTCTTGACTAGAAACAGTAAAAGATATTTAATAACTTTTATTGATGACTGTTCTGAGTACACTTTTATTTATCTGTTGAAAAATAAAAGTGATATCTTTTACATGTTTAAGTTGTTCGTAACTGAAATAGAAAATCAGTTCAATCGAAAAATTAAAAGACTTCGTAGTGATAGAGGAACTGAATATGATTCAGTGCCTTTAACAACTTTTATAACAGACATGGAATAATACATAAAAAGATAGCACCCTATTCTCCTGAACTGAATGATAAGCCGAAAGGAAAAATAGAACTCTATGAGAATTATTAGTTGCTATTTTACTTGATTCAGAAGCTGCACCATATGGGTGGGATGAAATTATTCAAACAATGTGTTATGTTCTTAATAAAATTCCAAAATCTAAGAATACAACTTCACCTTACGAAGTTCTTAAGAATAAGAAACTAATTTTGTCATATTTCAGAACTTGGGGTTGTCTAGCCTTTGTTAGAATTCTAGATCCTAAAAGAAAAAAGCTTGCTAGTAGAGCTTATAAGTGTGTCTTTATTGAATATACAGTCAATAGTAAAGCCTATATGTTCTATGATTTAGTAAACCAAGTGATTATAAAATCAAATGATGTTGATTTCTTTGAGGATAGTTTTCCTTTCAAATCAAGAAATAGTGGGGGCTTGAGCTCTAATAGCCTAACTAGTGAGGGCTCAAGTTTCAATAGTCTACCTTTAGTTAGAACTCAAAATTCAAGTGATGAAGTAGATCCTGAGCCTAGAAGAAGCAAAAGAATCTGAACTCTTAAAGACTTTAGAGATGACTTCGAAACCTATAACATAGAAGAACATCCTAAAGATCTAACAGAAGCCCTATCCTCAGTAGATGTCAACTTATGGCAAGAATCTATTAACGATGAAATTGAATCTCTTGAGTCAAATAGGACTTGGCACTTAGTAGATTCTTTCCCTAGTTGCAAAGCGATAGGATGCAAATGGGTTTTAAGGAAGAAACTCAAACCTGATGGAAAAGTACACAAATATAAGGCTAGACTCGAAGCTAAAGGTTTTAGACAAAAAGAAAACATAGACTTCTTTGATACCTTCTCCCTAGTGACTAGAATCACCTCAATTAGAGTGATGAATTCAATAACAACCCTTATTAATCTCTTAATACATCAAAGAGATGTCAAAATCGCTTTCCTAAATGATGAATTAGAAGAAGAGATTTATATGGAACAACCTGAAGGCTTCATAGTTCATGGCCAAGAAAACAAAGTGTGTAAATTAGATAAATCTCCTTATGGACTAAAACAAGCTCCTAACAATCTGAGAAATTTGATATTCTTCTCATTTCTAAAGGATTCAAAGTTAATGAAAGTGACAAATGCATCTACTATAAATATGAAAATAGTCTATGCACTATTATATGCTTATACGTAGATGATATATTAATCTTTGGATCAAACTTGTACGTCATAAATGATGTGAAATCAATGTTGAGAGCAAATTTTGACATGAAATATTTAAGAGAAGCTAATGTAATCTTAGGTATAAAAATCACTAGGTTTGAAAATGAGGTTTCTTTGGATCAATCTCACTACATAGAAAAGATTCTAAAGAAGTATAATTATTTTGATAGTAAACCTGCATGCACTCCTTATGATTCTAGTGTAAAACTGTTCAAGAACACTGGTGATAGTGTTAACCAATCTCAGTATGCGAGCATCATCGACAATCTTAGGTATGTAGTTGATTGCACTAAACTAGACATAGCTTATGCTGTAGGATTATTATGAGAGAGTCATGAGATACTTAAAGAAAATTCAAAACCTAGAATTACATTATCAAAAGTTTCCTGCTGTCCTAGAAGGTTACAACAATGTTGATTGAAACTCCCTCTTAGATGACTCTAAGGCTACCAGTGGCAATATATTCAATATAGCAGGTGGAGCTGTTGCTTGGAAATCCAATAACAGACTATTCTAGCCCAGTCAACGTTAGAGTTCGAGATGATAGCACTAGCAACAGCTAGTGTAGAAGCAAGCTGGCTTCGAAGCTTGCTATATGAGATTTCTATATGAGATAAATCGGTACCAGCCATATTGATCCATTACGATAATACTGCAGCTATCACAAAAGTTTAAAACTGTACAACGGCAAAAGACGAAAAATAGGTTGTAAGCATAGTACCATTAGAGAGTTTCTCACTACTGGTGCAATTATAGTGGATCACATACGAACTGATGAAAACTTGGCAAATCCCTTGACAAAAGGATTGGCTAGAGAGAAGGTTTTTAAAATCTAAAAAAGAATGGGACTCAAGATTATAGAAAAATGAATCACTAGTGAGGTAAACCTAACTTGTAGACTGTTGATCCCAAGAAACAAGTTCAAAGGGTAATACCTGATCACAAGTGATATGGAAAGAATCATGCTAGAATATTTAGGAGTTCCATTCTTATGGTTAGCATGATATCCTAAAGCAAATGAAAAGGTAGAACATCGTTCTTAATGAGATCTATACTTGATGTCAAGTGGAGTACCTGGCCACAGGAGTACGCTTGATAGACTCACCTTTGTGGATGTGGAAGTGAAGGCCGCTTCCTATGGAATTTTAGGCAAATTCTCTAGAGCATCTATTAAATTTGGATAGACATGCTAGGCATTTAGAACTACACTTGAATAATTGATAAGGAGCTGACCTACAAAGAGGAAAATGAGGTTGCACAAGCTCAACTCAGCTCAAATGAAACTCATAGTGAAATTTTATTGGAGAACACTCAAAGTCAACCCAATCATGAGGCAATCATTATGAAACTCATAGTAAAATTTCAGCCCATGATGATGAGTTGCATCTTTTGAAGCTTCAAGAGCCATTTGGGCATCCAAAGTCATAATGAATCTGAAAATTCAATGTCATCCACATATTTAAAGAATTATGTCTTAATTTATTTCAATGTATTTACATTTATGTTGGTTCATTTATGTAGTTGAAGAGTTTTTGTTGAATCAAGTCAATTAGGTGAAAGGGTCTGTCCTTTCATGGTGTCTCTTCAATTAGTATAAATACTTGTGTATTTTGATCATTTGAGAAAGAGAATAATTTGGAAAAAAAATGTAGTAAAGAGCTTTTTAAGCTTTTAATATAGCCTTTGAGCTATGTTTTCTTTGCAATTCTATGAGATTTAGATTGCATGTTTAGAATCATTCAAGCTTGATGCGATCGATCTTGCTTGTGGAGTGATTCGAAGACAATGGATTGATGAGAGTTTCTAACTTTGCCCAATACGTGGTTTTGAAGATCGTTTAAGTAATCCGTTATCTAGGCGTTCTTCGGGATTGTTGGTGTAATACCTGACCTTTTTTTTTATTTAAGTTGTTTGTTGTAAAAGTATTAATAAAATAATCGGATGATATTTTAGTAAATTTTTGGAAAGGACATTTTGTCTGTGTAGGAAGAAATCGAATTTTTAATTCTTGAATTTAAGCTCGCTGGAAAACTGGACAAATAGACTTCCAGAGGCGATTTCGAGTTATCCACGAAGAATTTGAAGCTAAAGATTTGAGGTAAGCAAATAGACTCATGTAGAAATCGTTTGCCATATGTTAGAGCCTCTAATTGTTAGTAGATTGAAAGAATTGGCTCGCCGAAATATGGTAGGTGCAGTGGTCGAAAAACTGAAAATTTGAAGGAAGAAACATGAAGAAGAAGAAAAAGAAATATTATTATTATTATAATAATAATAATAATTATTATTATTATTATTACTATTATTATATATATATGTATGTATGTATGTATGTATGTATGTATGTATGTATGTATGTATATAATTTTGTTTATAAATAATATTTTAGGAGAAAAGAATTAATTCAAAAAGGGAAATTAAGGAAAAATTTGGTTTTTCTCGGTTCGTGCCAAGTGATTTAAAGATCGATTTTGAATTTTTTTTCAGGAGATTTGGAGATCGAAAAAATTTACGAGTCAGGGATAACCCGTCAAGTTTGTGAGTGATAGTATTATTTTAATATTTTAATATTAAAATAATGATCGAAATGCACGTTTTTCGAAAATTTGCAAAATTTTCAGAAATTTTCAGAAAAATCATGTTGTTCATATTTTTCGATGTACTTTTACAGGGTAACTTGTTTGAAGCATGATTTAAGTGTTTTAAGGCATTTCCAGTAGTTTGAATATAATAATATTATTTTGACACGTTTTACGAAGCAATGTCTGTTTTCGAAATAAGCATGTTTTTATAATATGTTTGGCTCTATTTGTGTTTATTGAGATGATTTTGATGATTTTCATAATTGTTTAAGCATGTTTTGACTGTTATAAGGCCTAAGTACGTTTTGCACGTTTTACGAGATTTTTCGAAATCATGAGTTATGATGATTTCATGTTTTTATGAGATTTCTACCATGTTATAAGTGATGTTTAAGCCTGATTTTGAGTACTACGAGTTTCATGATGATATATTTTATGTGACTTGTACGTTTTATGATGATTTATTTTTAAGCATGTGTATCCATGTGAGCCTGAGGCTACTATACTAGGTGTGCACACTAGGGTATGCGCTGCCTTGCATGAGGGTTCGCCCCACCATGGCAAAGACGTTGTGGACGGTGGCTCCATTACTTCGTAGTTATACGCTTTCATGGTGTTGAGATTACTCCACCATGGCAAAGATGTTAGAAGTGTTTGCCCCACTGCAACGTAGATTCGCTGCATTAGTGCTGGATTCGCCCCACTTTGGCAAAGCCGTTATAGTTGCTAGCCCCACTATATTGTAGGATACCATCGTTGTGTTGAGCTGGCTCCACCTCAACGAAGATATCGTTGGTCCTGATCCAACCACGACGTAGATATAGCTGTCGTTAGTGTGAGGTTACTCCACTGCGGCAAAGCCGTAGCTAGTGTTGGATTTTCCCACTACCACGTAGTTCAGTTTGCTACACATCGCTTACAGATTTTGAGATATTCATGTTTTAGCATGATTTCATTTATGCATAGTTTTACTATGATTTACAGATAAGTATCGTGCAAGCACCTTTCAAGTGATTTCAGTTTAAATTATGATTTATTGTTTCAGTTATGATTTGATTTATGAAGGTTTCTAAGTCAATGATTACTAGATATACTATATATATGTTTTAAGTATTTTCTATTAAAGTATCACTCACTGAATGTTTTAGCTCATTCTTTCAAATTGTTTTTTCACTTTCCAGGTAGAGATCGTAATCCTGGAGCCTGACTAACCACAGATTGTCTGCTACTCGAGAAGTTTTAGTACTATTGTACGTTAGTAGTAAATCATGCATGTTACTGTTATAA
>JBBPDJ010000002.1:9924264-9970061 GCA_037974625.1 Cucumis cinereus | reverse complement strand
GAATTAAATTCATATTAAAACTATAGATTAAACTTAATGCGTATATGATACACATTAAAACTATAGGTTATGAGAGGGTTTAATATTTGAATATGATTCAAATATGGTTTAATTAAATATAAGATATTTAATTAGAGAACTAATTAATTGTTTAGTTTAATTAGATTTAATTAAATTAGATTTAATTAAACTAATTAAAACTATAGCTTATATGAGAGATATTCATTTAAATATGGTTTAAATGAAATATTAATTTAAAATGATTTAATTAATTTTAATTAATCCCAAATATCTCTCTAACCTTCAATGAAGAACGGGAGTAGCAGAACGGTTCTGCGCATGTGTTTTTTCTAAGTAACCTACGAATTTTAGAAAGACTGCAGAGAAAAACAAATCTCTCTCTACTATTCTTAAAAAATTCCCAAAAGTTTTTTTTTCAAATTGGTTCCGACATGCCAAACCTCATTTACTCAGAGGATAGGAGAGGTTTCAATTGGTGGTGGCTACGATTTGGAGTTTACTAGAATTCAGAGACTGCAACCTAAGTGAGTTTTTTTTCTTCTTTGTAATTTTATTGACAAAAAGCATGCTTAGCCTATTTAATTCAGAAAACTCTTTCTGTATTTCTTCCAATGTATCGTATTTTAAATTTTTCCAAAATAAATTTGAGAAGGATTCTGTATTTCTTCCCCTGCGATTGGTATTTATCCCATCAAGAACGATACTTGAGGTAGGACTAATGTGCTGACGAAAGTTTGACCTAAAATGCATTTCTAGGTATAAAATAGGCTCATTTGGAGGAATGTTGAAGTTTTTCCCAAAAGTAAACGACCAAAGATGTCCCAGACTCAGTTTCTACTTTGGGGAACAAAATGACCTACAACGATTTTCCTTCAGTATTTACGTCCTACACCCTGTAGTTCATGGATTCTTTCCTCAGAAACGTGCGTTCATTACCCTAAACATATCTTTGACACATTTGCATGAACTATATAGGTTGCGAAGAGAGAAACTTGAGCTAGGACTAACTTGCGGACCAAAACGAGAGGAAATCCACAAGTACTATAGCTTTAAAAAAATGTACCAAAGTTTGGCCTAAAATGCATTCTAGCTAGAAAACGGGCTTATTTGGAGTAATTTTTAAGTTTTTCCCAAAAACAATTTACCAAAGACGTCCCAAACTCGGTTTCTGCTTTTGGAAACAAAGTGACTAGCAACGATTTCCCTTTGGTATTTTCGTCCTACACCCCATAGTTTAGGAATTCATGGCTTAAAAATGCGTGTCCTTGACCCTAAACATGTCCCTGACACATTTGAATGAACTATATAGGTTGCTTAGAGTAAAACTTAAGGTAGGACGAATGTGTGGACCAAAACGAACGAAAATCGACCAGTGTTATAGCTTTTTAAAAAAGGGCAAAAGTTCGACCTAACCTGCATTTCTAGGTATAAAATGTTTTCATTTGGAGGATTGTTGAAGCGTTTTAAAAAATAAATGACAAAAGACGTCCTAGACTCAGTTTCTATTTTGGGGAACAAAATGACCTGCAACAATTTCCCTTTGGTATTTTTGTCCTACACCCCATAGGTCAGGGATTATTGGCTGCGAAATGCACGTCCATGACCCTAAACATGTCTGTGACACATTTACATGAACTATATAGGTCGCGAAGAGAGAAACTTGATGTAGGAATAACGTGCGGACCAAAACGGACGATAATCCACTAGTACTATAGCCTTCGAAAAATGGTTCAACGTTCTCTCTAAAATTTATCTTTAGTTATAAAACGGAATCATTAGGAGTAATTTTAAAGTTTTATACAAAAATAATTTACAAAAGACGTCCCAGTTTCGATTTGTCCTTTGGGAAACAAACTAACCCGCAACGATTTTTCTTTGGTATTTTCGTCCTCCATCCCATAGTTCAGAGATTCTTGGCTCATAAATGCCCGTCCTTGACACTAAACATGTCTCTGACACATTTGCATGAACTATATAGGTCGCTAAGAGTGAAACTTGAGTTAAGACAAATGTGTGTACAAAAACAGACGAAAATTGACCAGTGGTATAGCTTTTTACAAATGGACAAAAGTTTGGCCTAAAATGCATTTCTAGGTGTAAAATGGGCTCATTTGGAGGAATGTTGAAGTTTTTCACAAAAATAAACAACCAAAGACGTCCCAGACTCGGTTTCTACTTTGGAGAACAAAATGACCTTGAACGATTTCCCTTTGGTATTAACTTCATACACCCCGTAGTTCAGGGATTCTTACCTAAAAAACGCGCGTCCATGACCTTAAACATGTCTCTGACACATGTGCATGAACTATATACGTCGCGAAAAGAGAAACTTGAGGTACGACTAACGTGCGTACCAAAACGAATGAAAATCCACCACTAATATAGCGTTTCAAAATGGATCAAAGTTCGGCCTGAAATGCATTTCTAGCTATAAAATGGGCTCATTTGGAGTAATTTTTATGTTTTTCCCAAAAGTAATTTTCCAAAGACGTTCCAGACTCAGTTTCTTCTTTGGGGAACAAAGTGACCAACAACGATTTTCCTTTGGTATTTTTGTCCTTCAACCCATAGTTCAGGGATTCTTGGCTCCAAAATGCGCGTCCTTGACCCCAAAAATGTCTCTGAAACATTTGCATGAACTATAGATCGCTAAGAGTGAAACCTGAGGTAGGACGAATGTGCGGACCAAAACGGACGAAAATCCACTAGTGGTATAGCTTTTTACAAATGGACCAAAGTTCGGCCCAAAATTCATTTCTAGATCTAAAATGGGCTCATTTGGAAAAATGGTTACGATTTTTCCAAAAATAATCGACTAAACACGTCTCAGACTCAACTTTTTCTTTAGGGAACAAAATGACCTGCAACGATTTCACTTTGGTAATTTCGTCCTACACCCCGTAGTTCAGGGATTCTCGCCTCAGAAACGCGCGTCCACGACCCTAAACATGTCTTTGACAGATTGACATGAACAATATATGTCGTGAAGAGCAAAACTAGAGGTAGGACTAACGTGCAGACCAAAATGAAAAAAAATCCACCAGTACTATAGCGTTTGAAAACTGGACCAAAGTTCAGCCTAAAATGCATTTCTAGCTATAAAACGGGCTCATTTGGAGTAAGTTTTTAGTTTTCTAGAAAATTAATTTACTAAAGACGTCCCATACTAGGTTTCGTCTTCTAGGAACAAAGTGACCAGCAACGATTACTCTTTAGTATTTTCGTCCTACACCCCACAGTTCATGGATTCTTGTCTCAGAAATGCAGGTCCATGACCCTAAACATATCTCTAACACATTTGCATGAACTATATACGTGGCGAAGAGAATCTTGAAGTAGGACTAACGTGCTGACCAAAACGGACGAAAATCTATCGGTACTATAGCCTTCGAAAAATCAACTAGTGGTATAGTTTTTAAAAAATGGACCAAAGTTCGACCTAAATTGCATTTATAGGTATAAAATGGGCTCATTTGGAGAAATTTTGAAGTTTTTCAAAAAAATAAAGGACCTAAGACGTCCCAGACTCAGTTTCTTCTTTGGGAATTAAAATGACCTGCAACGATTTTTCTTGGGTATTTTCTTCCTACACCCCTTAGTTCAGGGATTCTTGCCTCAGAAATGCACGTCCATGACCCTAAACATATCTCTGACACATTTGCATGAACTATATAGTCGGAAAGAGAGAAACTTGAGGTAGGACTAACGTGCGGACTAAAACAAACGAAAATCCACCAGTACTATAGCCTTCAATAAATGCATTTCTAGCTACAAAATGGGCTCGTTTGGAGTAATTTTTAGGTTTTTCATTAAATTAACTTACCAACAACGTCCTAGACTCAGTTTCTGCTTTGGGTAACAAAGTGACCAGCAACGATTCCTCTATGGTATTTTCGTCCTACACCCAATAGTTCAGGGATTCTTGGCTTAGAAATGCGCATCCTTGACCCTAGGCATGTCTCTAACACATTTGCATGAAGTATATAGGTCGCTAAGAGCGAAACTTAAGATAGGACGAATGTGCGGACGAAAACGAACGGAATATGACCAGTGGTATAGGTTTTTAAAAATTGACCAAAGTTCGACCTACAATTTTTTTCTAGGTATAAAATGGGCTCATTTGGAGGAATGTTGAAGTTTTTCCCAAAAATAATTTACTAAAGACGTCCCAGACTAGGTTTTTGCTTTGGGGAACAAAGTGACCAGCAACGATTTCCCTTTGGTATTGTCGTCCTACACCCCGTAGTTCAGAAATTTTTGCCACAGAAACGCACGTCCATGACTGTAAACATGTCTCTGACACATTTGCATGTACTATATACATCGCGAAGAGAGAATTTTGAAGTTGAACTAACGTGCAGACCAAAACAAACGAAAATCCACAGGTACTATAGCCTTCGAAAAGTGACCAAAGTTCGGCCTAACATGCATTTCTAGCTATAAAGCATGCTCATTTGGAGTAATTTTGAAGTTTTTCTCAAAAATAATTTACCAAAGATGTCCCAAACTCGGTCTCTTCTTTGGGGAACAAAGTGACCAGAAACAATTTTTTCTTTGGTATTTTCGTCCTACACAACATAGTTCGGGGATTCTTGGCTCAGAAAAGTGCGTCCTTGACCCTAAACATGTCTCTGACAAATTTTGAAGAACTATATAGGTCGCTACAAGTGAAACATGAGGTAGGACGAATGTGCAGACCAAAACGAAAGAAAATCGACTAGTGGTATAACTTTTTAATAATGGACAAAATTTTGACCTAAAATGCATTTCTAGGTATAAAATAATCCAATTTATTGCAATGTTGAAGCTTTTCCCAAAAGTAAACAACCAAAGATGTCCCACACTCAGCTTCCGATTTGGAAAACAAAATGACATGGAACGATTTCTCTTTGGTATTTTCCTAAAAAACATCTACCAAAGACGTCCCAGACTCAATTTCTGCTCTGGGGATCCAAAAGACGTGCAAGGATTTTCCTTTGGTATTTTTGTCCTACACCCTGTAGTTCAAGGATTCTTGCCTCAGAAATGCGCGTTCATGACCCTAATCATGCCTCTAATACAATTGCATGAACTATATAGGTCGCAAAGAGTGAAACTTGAGGTAGGACTAACGTTCGGACCGAAAAGAACGAAAATCCACTAGTAATATAGCTTTAGAAAAATAGATAAAAGTTCGGCCTAAAATGCATTTCTATCGATAAAACTGGCACATTTGGAGTAATTTTTAAGTTTTTCCCAAAAATAATTAACCAAAGACTCCGTGACTCGATTTCTGCTTTGGAAACAAATTGACAAGCAACGATTTCCCATTAGTATTTCGTCCTACACCCCCATAGTTCAAGGATTCTTGGCTTAGAAATACATGTCCTTGACCATAAACATGTCTCTGACAGATTTGCATGATCTATATAGGTCGCGAAGAGAGAAACTTGAGGTATGACTAACGTGCAGACCAAAAAAGACAAAAATCTACGAGTACTATTGCTTTCAAAAAATGGACAAAATTTTGGCCTGAAATACATTTCTTACTTTAAAACAGGCACATTTGAGGGAATGTCGAAGTTTTTCACAAAAATAATTGATCAAATACGTCCCAGACTCAATTTCTGCTTTGGGGAACGTATTGACCTGCAATGATTTCCTTTTGTTATTTTCATCCTACACTCTGTTTTTTAGGGATTTTTGCCTCAGAAACGCGCGTCCATAACCATAAACATGTCTCTGACACATTTGCATGAACTATATAGGTCGCGAAGAGAGAAACATGAGGTAGGACTAACGTGCTGACCAAAACGGGCGAAAATCCTCCAGTGGTATAGCTTTTTAAAAATGGACAAATGTTCGACCTAAAGATCATACATAGGTATAAAATGGGCTTGTTTAAAGGAATGTTGAAGTTTTTCCCAAAAATAAACGACCAAAAACGTCCCTGACTCAGTTTCTGCTTTGGGGAACAAAGTGACCTAGAACGATTTCCTTTTGGCATTCTCCTCTTACACCCTGTAGTTCAACGATTCTTGTCTCAGAATCGTGCGTCCATGACCCTAAAGATATCTCTGACACACTTGCATGAACTAAATAGGTCGCTAAGAATTAAACTTGAGGTATGACTAATGTGTAGAACAAAATGGACGAATATCGACCAGTGGTATAACTCTTTAAAAATAGACGTAAGTTCGACCTAAAATGCATTTCTAGGTATAAAATGGGCTCATTTGGAGGAATGTTGAAGATTTTCCTACAAATAAACGACCAAAGACGTCATTGACATAGTTTCTACTTTGGAGAACAAAAAGACCAACAACGATTTCCTTTGGTTATTTTTGTCCTACACCACGTAGTTCAAAAATTCTTGCCTCGGAAACGTGAATACATGACCCTAAACATGTATCAGACACATTTGCATGAACTATATAGATTGTAAAAAGTGAAACTTAAGGTAGGACTAACCTTCAGACAAAAACGGACGAAAACCGACAAATGGACCAAATTTGGACCTAAAATGCATTTCTAGGTATAAAATGGGCTCATTTGGAGGAATGTTGAAGTTTTTTCCCAAAAATAAAGGACCAAAGACGTCACTCACTCCGTTTCTTCTTTGGGGAACTAAATGACAATAAACTATTTCCCTATGGTATTTCGTTCTACACCCCCATAGTTCAGGGATTCTTGGCTTAGAAATGCATGTCCTTGACCATAAACATGTCTCTGACACATTTGCATGAAATATATAGGTCGCGAAAAGAGAAACTTGAGTGTAGGACTAACGTGCAGACCAAAACAAACCAAAATCCACCAGTGCTATAGTTTTCGAAAAATGGACCAAAGTTCGACCTAAAATGAATTTCTAGCTATAAAACGGGCTTATTTGGAGTAATTTCAAAACGAACGAAAATCGAACAATGGTATAGGTTTTATAAAAATGCACCAAAGTTTGACCTAAAATACATTTCTAGGTATAAAATGGGCTCATTTTGAGAAATTTTAAAGTTTTTCCCAAAAATAAACGACCAAAGACGTTCCAGACCCAATTTCTGCTTTGGGAAAGAAAATGACATGCAACGATTTTCTTTGAGGTAGGACTCATTTTCATGTACTATATAGGTCGCGAAGAGAGATACTTGAGGCAGGACTAATGTGCTGACCAAAATGAACGAAACTCCACCAGTACTATAGCTTTCAAAAAATGGACCAAAGTTCGACCTAAAATGCATTTTTTGCTATAAAACAGGCTTATTTGGAGTAATTTTCAAGTTTTTCCCAAAACTAATTTACCAAAGACGTCCCATACTCCATTTTATCTTGTTGGAACAAAGTGACGAGCAACAATTTTCTTTTGGTATTTTCATCCTACACCCCATAGTTCAGGGATTCTTGCCTCAGAAACGCTCGTCCATGACCCTAAGCATTACTCTGACACATTTGCATGAACTATATAGGCGCGAAGAGAGAAACTTGAGGCAGGAATAACGTGCGGACCAAAACGAACGAAAGTCCACCAGCACTATAGCTTTTGAAAAATGGACCAAAGTTCGACATAAAATGCATTTCTAGCTATAAAGTAGAATTGTTTGGAGTAGTTTTTAAGTTTTTGCCAATAATATTTTACCAAACACGTCCCAGACTTGGATTTTTCTTCGGGCAGGAAAGTGACCAACAACAATTTCCCTTTGGTGTTTTCATCCTACACCCCATAGTCCATAGATTCTTGGCTCAGTAATGCTCGTCCTTGACCTTAAACATGTCTCTGACACATTTTCATGAACTATATAGGTCGCTAAGAGTGAAGCTTGAGGTAGGACTAATGAGCGGACCGAAACAGACGAAAATTGACCAGTGGTATAGCTTTTTAAAAATGGACCAAAGATCGACCTTAAATGCATTTCTAGTTATAAAATGGGCTCATTTGGAGAGCTGTTAAAGTTTTTCACAAAACTAAATGACCGAAGACGTCCCAGACTCAATTTCTGATTTGGGGAATAAAATGTCCTACCGCGCTTTTCCTTTGGCAGTTTCGTCCTACACCCCGTAGATAAGGGATTCTTGCCCCATAACCATGCGTCCATGACCCTAAACATGTCTATAACAGTTTTACAAAAAATGGACCAAAGTTTGGCCTAAAATGCATTTCTAGCTATAAAACGGGCTTATTTGGAGTAGTTTTTAAGTATTTTCCAAAAAAAATTTACCAAAGACTTCCTAGACATGGTTTCTGCTTTGGGGAACAAAGTGACCAGTCATGATTTCCCTTTGGTATTTTCGTCCTACACCCGATAGTGGATGGGCCTAAAAAACGCCCGTCCAAGACCCAAAACATGTCTCTAACACATTTGCAAAGAGATAAACTTGAGGTAGGACTAACGTGCGAACCAAACGGACGAAAATCCACCAGTACTATAACTTTCAAAAAATGGACCAAAGTTCAGCCTAAAATGCACTTCCAGCTATAAAACGGGCTTATTTTGAGTAGTTTTTATGTTTTTTCCAAAAATAATTTACCAAGGACTTCCTAAACTCGGTTTCTACTTTGGGGAACAAAGGTACCAACCACGATTTCTCTCTAGTATTTTTGTCCTACACCCCATAGTTCATGGATTCTTGGCTCAGTTATACACGTCCTTGACCCTTAACATGTCTCTCACACGTTTTTCTTAACTATATAGGTCGCTAAAAGTGAAACTTGAGTTAGGACTAATGTGCAGACCGAAATAGACAAAAATTGATCAGTGGTATAGCTTTTTAAAAATGGACTAAAGTTCGACCTATAATGCATTTCCAAGTATAAAATGGGCTCCTTTGGAGGAGTGTTAAAGTTTATCCAAAAAATAAACGACCCAAGCGTCCCAGATTCAATTTTTACATTTGGGAACAAAATAACCTACAACAATTTCTCTTTGGTATTTTCGTCCTACACCCCGCGCTTCCGTGACCCTAAAATTCTCTGACACATTTGCATGAATTTTATAGGTTATGAAGAGCGAAACTTGAGCAGCACTAAAGTGCCGACCAAAACGGACGAAAATCCACCAGTACTATAGCTTTCGAAAAATGGTCAAAAGTTTGTCCTAAAATTCATTTCTAGCAATAAAACAAGCTCATTTGGAGTAATTTTTAAGTTTTTCTCAAAAAAAATTTACCAAAGACGTCGCTAACAAGGTTTCTGCTTTTGGGAACAAAGTGACCAGCAACGATTTTCCTTTGGTATTTTCGTCCTACACCCCATAGTTATGGCATTCATGGCTCCTAAATGCGTGTCCTCGATCCTAAACAAGTCTCGGACACATTTGCATGAATAAAATATTTGAATGAGTTCAGATATTGATTTAATGTGAATTAAATTCATATTAAAACTATAGATTACACTAAATGCGTATATGATACACATTAAAACTATAGGTTATGAGAGAATTTAATATTTGAATATGATTCAAATATGGTTTATTTAAATATAAGATATTTAATTTATAAATTAATTAATAGTTTAGTTTAATTAGATTTAATTAAATTAATTAAAACTATATGTTATATGAGAGATATTCATTTAAATATGATTTAAATGAAATATTAATTAAATATGATTTAATTAATTTTAATTTAATTTTAATTAAATTAAAATTAAATAACTTCCTTTTGGGAGTGATTTTTTTGGGAACGTGGGATGATCCCACGTTTTCCCAAATATCTCTCTAACCTCCCATTCTTCATCTTGAAGAAGGGGAGTAGCAGAACCGTTATGCGCAGGTGTTTGTTCTCAGTAACCTACGAATTGCAAAAAGTTTGCAGAGGAAAAAAAATCTCTCTCTACTATTCTTCAAAAATTTCCAAAAGTTTATTTTTTCTAAATTGGTTCCCACAAGTCAAACCTCATTTACTCAGAGGATAGGAGAGGTTCCAATTGGTGGTGGCTACAATTTGGAGTTTAGTAGAATTCAGAGACTACAACCAAAGTGAGTTTTTTTTTCTTCTCTTTAATTTTATTGACAAAAAGCATGCTTAGCCGATTTAATTCAGTAAACTGTTTCTGTATTTTTTCCAATGTATGATATTTTAATTTTTTCCAAAATAAAATTGAGAATGATTCTGTATTTCTTCCGTTGCGATGAGTTTTTATCCCATCAAGACGCTACTTGAGGTAGGACTAATGTGCGGACGAAAGTTTGACCTAAAATGCATTTCTAGGTATAAAATGGGCTCATTTGGAGGAATGTTGAAGTTTTTCCCAAAAGTAAACGACCAAAGACTTCCCAGACTCAGTTTTTACTTTGGGGAACAAAATGACCTACAACGATCTCCCTTTGGTATTTACGTCCTACACCCCATAGTTCATGGATTTTTACCTCAGAAACGCGCGTCCATGACCCTAAACATATCTCTGACACATTTGCATGAACTATATAGGTTGCAAAGAGAGAAATTTAAGCTAGGACTAACGTGCGGACTAAAACGGGTGAAAATCCACAAGTACTATAGCTTTCAAAAAAATGTACAAAAGATTGGCATCAAATGCATTTCTAGCTAGAAAACAGGCTGATTTAGAGTAATTTTTAAGTTTTTCCTAAAAAAAATTACCAAAAACGTCTTAAACTCGGTTTCTGCTTTTGGAAAAAAAGTGACTAGCAACGATTTCCCTTTGGTATTTTCGTCCTATACCCCATAGTTCAGGGATTCTTGGCTAAAAAATGTGTGTCCTTGACCCTAAACATATCTTTGACACATTTGCATGAACTATATAGGTTGCTGAGAGTAAAACTTAAGGTAGGACGAATGTGCGGACAAAAACGATCGAAAATCAACCAATGGTATAGCTTTTTAAAAATGGGCCAAAGTTTGACCTAAACTGCATTTCTATGTACAAAAACGCACGTCCATGACCCTAAACGTGTCTCTGACACATTTGCATGAACTATATAGATCGCGAAGAGCAAAACTAGAGGTAGGACTAAAATAATTTTCTAGCTATAAAACGGGGTCATTTGGAGTAATTTTTAAGCTTTTCTAAAAAGTAATTTACCAAAGACGTCCCAGACTCGATTTTTGCTTTTGGGAACAAAATGACCAACGAAGATTTTCATTAGTATTTTTTCGTCCTACACCCCATACTTCAGGGATTCCTGGCTGAGAAATGTGTGTCCTTGACCCTAAACATGTCTCTAACACATTTGCATGAACTATATAGGTCGCTTAGAGTGAAACTTGAGGTACAAAGAATCTGCAGACCAAAAAGGACGAAAATCGACCAGTGCTATTGCTTTCAAAAAATGGACCAAACTTCAACTTAAAATGCATTTCTAGGTATAAAATGAGCTCATTTGGAGGAATGTTGAAGCTTTTTCCAAAAATAAACGACCAAAGATGTCCCAGACTTAGTTGCTACATTGGGAAACAAAATGACCTACAACGATATGCCTTTAGTATTTTCGTCCTACACCCCGTAGATTAGGGATTCTTGCCTTAGAAATGCGTGTCAATGATCCTAAACATATCTCTGACACATTTTCATGAACTATATAGGTCGCGAAGAAAGAAAATTGAGGTAGGACTAACTTGTGGACCGAAACGGACGGAAATCCACAAGTTTTATAGCCTTAAAAAAATGGACCAAAGTTCCGCCTACAATGCATTTTTAGCTATAAAACGGGCTCATTTAAAGTAATTTTTAAGTTTTTCCCAAAAATAATTTTTCAAAGACGTTCCAGACTCGGGTTTTGTTTTGGGAAACAAAGTGAACAGCAACGATTTTCGTTTGGTATTTTCATCTTACACCCCATAGTTTGGGGTGTCTGTGCACAAAAGTACGCGTCCTTGACCGTAAACATGTCTCTGACACATTTGCATGAACTATATAGGTCGCTAAGAGTGAAAGCTGAGGTAGGACAAATGTGCGGATCGAAACGGATGAAAATCGACCAGTGGTATAGCTTTCTTAAAATGGACCAACGTTTGACCTAAAATGCATTTCTAGGTATGGATGGGCTCATTTGGAGGAATGTTGAAGCTTTTCCCAAAAATAAACGACCAAAGACACCCCAGACACAGTTCTTCTTTGGGAAACAAAATGACCTACAAAGATTTCTCTTTGGTATTTTCATCCTACACCTCGTAGTTCATAAATTCTTGCCTCAGAAACGTGCGTCTATTTCCCTAAACATGTTTGTGACACATTTGCATGCACTATATAGGTCGAGAAGAGAGAAACTTGAGGTAGGACTAACGTGCAGACAAAAACGAATGAAAATCCACTAGTACTATAGCGTTTGAAAAATTGTTCAACGTTCAGCCTAAAATTTATCTTTAGCTATAAAACTAAATCATTAGGAGTAATTTTAAAATCTATCCAAAAAGAATTTACCAAAGACGTCCTAGTTTCGGTTTGTTCTTTGGGAAACAAAGTGACCAGCAACTATTTACCTTTGGTATTTTCGTCCTACACCCCATAGTTTAGAGATTCTTGGCTTTGATATGCCCGTCCTTGACACTAAACATGTCTGGGACACATTTGCATGGGCTATATAGGTTGCTACGAGTGAAACTTGAGTTAAGACAAATTGTGCGTACCAGAATGGAAGAAAATTGACCAGTGGTATAGCTTTTTCAAAATGGACAGAAGTTTGGCCTAAAATGCATTTCTAGGTATAAAATGGGCTCATTTGGAGGAATGTTGAAGTTTTTTACCAAAAATAAACGACCAAAGACGTCCCAGACACGTTTTCTGTTTTAGGGTACAAAATGACCTTGAACGATTTTCCTTTGGTATTAACGTCCTACACCCCATAGTTCAGGGATTCTTACCTCAGAAACGCGCGTCCATGACCCTAAACATGTCTCTGACACATTTGCATGAACTATATACGTCGCGAAAAGAGAAACTTAAGGTAGGACTAACGTGCGTACCAAAACGGACGAAAACCCACCAATACTATAGCGTTTGAAAAATGGATCAAAGTTCGGCCAAAAATGCATTTCTAGCTATAAAACGGGCTCATTTGGAGTAATTTTTAAGTTTTTTCTCAAAAGTAATTTCCCAAAGACGTCCCAGACTCAGTTTCTTCTATGAGGAATAAAGTGACTAGCAACGATTTTCCTTTTGTATTTACGTCCTTCACCCAACAGTTCAGGGATTCTTGGCTAAAACATCCGCGTCATTGACCCCAAATATGTCTCTGAAACATTTGCATGAACTATATAGATCGCTAAGAGTGAAACCTGAGGTAGGACGAATGTGAGGACCAAAACGGACAAAAATCCACTAGTGGTATAGCTTTTTAAAAATGGACCAAAGTTCGACCCAAAATTCACTTCTAGGTATAAAATGGGCTCATTTGGAAAAATGATTACGATTTTTCCAAAAATAAACGAGCAAAGACGTCTCAGACTCAATTTATGCTTTTGGGAACAAAATGACCTGCAACGATTTCATTTTGGTAATTTAGTCATACACCCCGTACTTCAGGGATTCTTGCATCATAAACGCGCGTCCATGACCCTAAACATGTCTCTGACAGATTTGCATGAACAATATATGTCGTGAAGAGCAAAAACTAGAGGTAGGACTAACGTGCAGACCAAAACAAAAGAAAATCCACCAGTACTATAGTGTTTGAAAAATGGACCGAAGTTCGGCCTAAAATGCATTCCTAGCTATCAAACGGGCTCATTTGGAGTAATTTTTTAGTTTACTAGAAAAGTAATATACTAAAGAAATCCCACACTAGGTTTCATCTTTTAAAAACAAAGTGACCGCAACGATTTCCCTTCAGTATTTTCGTCCTACACCCCACAGTTCAGGGATTCTTTCCTTCGAAATGTGCGTCCATGACCCTAAACATATTTTGACACAATTGCATGAACCATATAGGTCGCTAAGAGTGAAACTTAAGGTAGGACGAATGTGCGGACAAAAACGATTGAAAATCAACCAATGGTATAGTTTATTAAAAATGGACCAAAGTTCGACCTCAAATGCATTTCTAGGTATAAAATGGGCTCATTTGGAGGAATTTTGAAGTTTTTCCCAAAAAAAAACGACCAAAGACGTCTCAGACTCAGTTTCTGCTTTGGGGATCAAATGACCTGCAACGATTTTTCTTGGGTATTTTCTTCCTACACCCCATAGTTTAGGGATTATTGGCTTAGAAATGCGCGTCGAAGACCCTAAACATATCTCTGACACATTTGCATGAACTATATAGTCGGAAAGAGAGAAAGTTGAGGTAAGACTAACGTACGAACTAAAACGAACGAAAATCCACTAGTACTATACCCTTCAAAAAATGGACCATAGTTTGGCCTAAAATGCATTTCTAGTTATAAAACAGGCTCGTTTGGTGTAATTTTTACGTTTTTCTACAAATTAATTTACAAACGACGTCCCAGACTCGGTTTCTTCTTTGGGTAACAAAGTGACCAGCAACGATTTCTCTTTGGTATTTTCGTCCTATACTTCAAAGTTCAGTGATTCTTGGCTTAGAAATGCGCATCCTTGACCCTAGGCATGTCTCTAACAAATTTTCATGAAGTATATAGGTCGTTATGAGTGAAACTTAAAATAGGACGAATGTGCGGACAAAGACGAACGGAAATTGACCAGTGGTATAGGTTATTAAAATTGACCAAAGTTCGACCTACAATTCTTCTCTAGGTATAAAATGGGCTCATTTGGAGGAATGTTGAAGTTTTTCCTAAAAATAATTTACCAAAGACGTCCCAGACTCGATTTGTGCTCTGGGGAACAAAGTGACCAGCAACGATTTCCCTTTGGTATTTTCGTCCTACACCCCGTAGTTGAGGGATTTTTGCCACAAAAACGTGCGTCCATGACCCTAAAAATGTCTCTGACACATTTGCATGAACTATATACGTCACGAAGAGAGAATCTTAAAGTAGGACTAATGTGCGGACCAAAATAGACGAAAATCCACTGGTACTATAGCCTTCGTAAAATGGAACAAATTTCGCCCTAAAATGCATTTCTAGCTATAAAGCATGCTGATTTGTAGTAATTTTGAAGTTTTTCTCAAATATAATTTACCAAAGACGTCCCAAACTCGGTCTCTGCTTTGGGGAACAAAGTTACCAGAAACGATTTTCCTTTGAAATTTTCGTCCTACACAACATAGTTCGGGGATTCTTGGCTTAGAAAAGTGCGTCCTTGACCCTAAACATGTCTCTAACAAATTTTCAAGAACTATATAGGTCGCTAAGAGTGAAAGTTGAGGTAGGACGAATGTGAAGACAAAACGAAAGAAAATCGACTCGTGGTATAGCTTTTTAAAAATGGACAAAATTTTGACCTAAAATGCATTTCTAGGTATAAAATGGGCTCATTTGTTTGACTGTTGAAGCTTTTCCCAAAAGTAAACAACCAAAGATGTCCCACACTCAGTTTCTACTTTGGAAAACAAAATGACTTGCAACGATTTCTCTTTGGTATTTTCTTAAAAAAAATTTACCAAAGACGTCCCAAACTCAATTTCTGCTTTGGGGATCAAAATGACCTGCAAGGATTTCCATTTGGTATTTTTGTCCTATACCCTGTAGTTCAGGGATTCTTGCCTCAGAAATGCGCGTCCATGATCTTAATCATGCCTCTGACACAATTGCATGAACCATACAGATTGTAAAGAGTGAAACATAATGTAGGACTAACGTGCGGACCAAAACGGACGAAAATCCACTAGTACTATAGCTTTAAAAAAATGGACAAAAGTTCGGCCTAAAATGCATTTCTATCGATAAAACGGGCGCATTTTGAGTAATTCTTAAGTTTTTCTCAAAAATAATTTACCAAAGACTCCGTGACTCGATTTATGCTTTTGGGAACAAAATGACAAGCAACGATTTCCCATTGGTATTTCGTCCTACACCCCATAGTTCAGGGATTCTTGGCTTAGAAATGCATGTCCTTGACCCTAAACATGTCTCTGACAGATTTGCATGAACTATATAGGTCGCGAAGAGAGAAACTTGAGGTAGGACTAACGTGCAGACCAAAACAGACAAAAATCCACCAATACTATTGCTTTCGAAAAATGGACAAAATTTCGGCCTGAAATACATTTCTAGCTTTAAAACGGGCACATTTGGGGGAATGTTGAAGTTTTTCACAAAAATAAACGATCAAATACGTCCCAGACTCAATTTTTGCTTTATGGAACAAATTGACCTGCAATGATTTCCTTTTGTTATCTTCGTCCTACACCCTATAGTTTAGAGATTCTTCTCTTAGAAACACGCGTCCATAACCATAAACATGTCTCTGACACATTTTCATGAACTATATAGGTCACGAAGAGAGAAACTTGAGGTAGGACTAACGTGTTGACCAAAATGAACGAAAATCCTCCAGTGGTGTAGCTTTTTAAAAATGGACAAATGTTCGACTTAAATATCATACATAGGTATAAAATGGGCTCATTTAAAGGAATGTTGAAGTTTTTCAAAAAAATAAACGACCAAACACGTCCCAAACTCAGTTTCTAATTTTGAGAACAAAGTGACCTTGAACGATTTCCCTTTGGCATTTTCGTCTTACGCACCGTAGTTGAGCGATTCTTGTCTCGGAATCGTGCGTCCATGACCCTAAAGATGTCTCTGACACATTTACATGAACTATATAGGTCGCTAAGAGTGAAATTTGAGGTATGACTAATGTGTAGAACAAAATGGACGAAAATCAACCAGTGGTATAACTTTTTAAACAGTAGACGGAAAGTTCGACCTAAAACGTATTTCTAGGTTTAAAATGGGCTCATTTGGAGGAATGTCGAACTTTTCCTAAAAATAAACGACCAAAGACGCCCTTGACACAGTTTCTACTTTGGGGAACAAAATGACCAGCAACGATTTTATTTTGTTATTTTCGTCCGACACCAAGTAGTTAAAAAATTCTTGCCTCAGAAACGTGGATCCATGACCCTAAATAGGAATCAGACACATTTTGCATGAACTATATAGGTCGTAAAATGAGAAACTTGAGGTAGGACTAACTTTCGGACGAAAACCGACCAATGGACCAAATTTCGACCTAAAATGCATTTCTAGGTATAAAATGGGCTCATTTGGACGAATGTTGAAGTTTTTTCCAAAAATAAACGACCAAAGACGTCCCTGACTCAGTTTCTCCTTTGGAAAACAAAATGACCAGTAACGATTTCCCTTTCGTATTTTCACCCTACACCCCAAACTTCAAGAATTATTGTCTTTGAGACGCGGATCGATGACCCTAAACATGTCTCTGACACATTTGCATGAAGTATATCGGTCGCGAAGAGAGAAACTTGAGCATAGGACTAATGTGCGGTCCAAGAAATTCCAACAGTACTCTAGCTTTCGAAAAATTTACCAAAGTTGAGCCTAAAATGCATTTCTAGCTATAAAACGGTTTTATATGAAGTAAAGTTTATGTTTTTTTCAAAAATAATTTACCAAAGACGTCCTAGACTCGATTTCAGCTTCGGAGAGCAAAGTGACCAACAATGATTCCCCTTTGGTATTTTTGTCCTACACCCTATAGTTAAGGGATTTTTTGGCTAAGAAATATGCATTCTTGACCCTAAACATGTCTCTGGAAATTTTTCATGAACAATATATGTTGATAACAGAGAAACTTAAGGTAGGACTAATGTGTAGACCAAAACAGACGAGAATCGACAAGTGATATAACTTTTTAAAACAGGACGAAAATGACTTGCAACGATTTCGCTTTGGTATTTTTATCCTATACCATGTAGTTCAACGACTTTTGCCTCAGAAACGCGCATCCATGACCATCAACATGTTTTTGACACTTTTGCAGGAACTATATATGTCACGAATAGAGAAACTTGAGACAAGACTAATGTGCAGACCTAAACGGACGAATATCCAGCAATACTAAACCTTTCGAAAAATGGACCAAAGTTTGGCCTAAAATGCATTTCTAGCAATAAAACAGGGTCATTTGGAGTAATTTTTAAGTTTTTCCCAAAATTATCGTCCAAGACCTACTTTGTGCTTTGGGGAACAAAGTGACCAGCAACGAGTTTCCTTTGGTATTTTCGTCCCACACCCAATAGTTTAGGGATTCTTGGATAAAAAATGCACGTCGTTGACCTTAAACATGTCTCAGACACATTTTCATGAACTATATCGGTTGCTAAGAGCGAAACTTGAGGTTGGATGAATGTGTGGACTAAACCGAACGAAAATCGACCAATGGTAAAGCTTTTTAAAAATAGTCCAAAGTTCGACCTTAAATGCATTTATAAATATAAAATGGGCTAATTTTGAGGAATGTTGACGTTTTTCAAAAAAATAAACAACCAAATCCCATACTTAGTTTCTTCTTTAGGGAACAAAAGAACATGCAATGATTTCGCTTTGAAAATTTTCATCAGTAGTTCAGGAATTCTTGCCTCAGAAACGCACGTCCATGACCGTAAACATGTCTCTGACACATTTGCAAGAACTATATAGGTCGCGAAGAGAGAAACTTGAGGTAGGACTAACGTTAGGACCAAAACAGACGCAAATCCACCAGTACTATAGCTTTCGACAAAAAGGCATTTCTAGGTATAAAACGGGCTCATTTGAAATATTTTTAAGTTTTTCCCAAAAATAATTTACCAAAGACATGCCAGACTCAGATTTGTTTCTAGGAACAAAGTGGCCAGGAACGATTTTCCTTTGGTATTTTCGTCCTACACCCTATAGTTAAGGGATTCTTGGCTTAGAAATGCACGTCCTTGTACCTAAACATGTATTTGACACATTTGCAAGAACTATATAGGTCGCTAATAGTGAAACTTGAGATAGCACGAATGTAAGACCAAAACGTACGAAAATCAACCAATGGTATATCTTTTTAAAAATGGACCAAAGTTTGACCTAAAATGGGTGTAGAAATTTTGAATGTTTGACCAATGTATAAAATGGGCTCCTTTGGAAGAATGTTGAAATTTTTTCCAAAAATAAACCACCAAAGACGTCCAAGACTCAGTTTCAATTTTGGGGAAAACAATAATCTGCAACGATTTTCCTTTGGTATTTTTGTCCTACACCCTATAAACAAGCGATTCTTGCCTCAGAAACGTGTGTTCATGACCCTAACCATGTCTCTGACACATTTGCATGAACAATATAGGTCGTGAAGAGAAAAACTTGAGGTAGGACTAACGTGCGGACAAAAATGGACGAAAATCCATCACTACTATAGCTTTCGAAACAAGGACCAAATTTCGACCTAAAATGAATTTTTTGCTATAAAACATGCTCATTTGGAGTAATTTTTATGTTTTTCCCAAACATAATTTACCAAAGATGTCCTAGACTCAGTTTCTACTTTGGGGAACAAAGTTACCAGCAACGATTTCCCTTTGGCTTTTTCGTCCTACATCGTATAGTTCAGGTTTTCTTTGCTTAGAAATGCGCGTCCTTGACCCTAAACGTTTCTTTGACACATTTGCATGAACTATATAGGTCGCTGAGAGTGAAACTTGAGGTAGGACCAATGTGCGGTCCAAAACTGACAAAAATCGACCAGTGGTATAGGTTGTTAAAAATGGACCAAATTTTGACCTAAAGTGCATTTCTAGGTATAAAATGGGCTTGTTTGGAGGAATGTTGAAATTTTTCCTAAAGTAAACGACCAAAGACGTCCTTGACATGGTTTCTACTTTGGGGAACAAAATGACAAGTAATGATATCCTTTTGTTATTTTCGTCCTACACCACATAGTTAAAAAATTCTTGCCTCAGAGACGTGGATCCATGACCCTAAACATGTCTCTGACACATTTGCATGAACTATATTGGTCGTGAAAAGAGAAACTTGAGGTAGGAGTAACATATGGACAAAAACGGACGAAAATCCACCAGTGGTATAACATTTTCAAAATGGACCAAATTTCGACCTAAAATGCATCTCTAGGTATAAAATGGGCCCATTTGGAGGAATGTTGAAGATTTTTCCAAAAATAAACGACCAAAGACGTCACTCACTCTGTTTCTCCTTTGAGGAACGAAATGACAAGCAACTATCTCCCTTTGGTATTTCCGTCCTACACCCCGTAGTTCAAGAGTTCCTGCCTTTGAAACGCGGATCCATGACCCTAAATATGTCTCTGACACATCTGCATGAAGTATATAGGTCACAAAGAGAGAAACTTGAGCGTAGGACTAACGTGCAGACCAAAATGAACCAAAATCCACCAGTACTATAACATTCGAAAAATGGACCAAAGTTCGGCCTAAAATGCATTTCTAGCTATAAAACAGGCTTATTTGGAGTAATTTCAAAGTTTTTTCCTAAAATAATTTACTAAAGACGTCCGAGACTCGATTTCAGCTTCGGAGAACAAAGTGACGAGCAACGATTCCCCTTTGGTATTGTCGTCCTACACCCCATAGTTTAAGGATTCCTGGCTCAGAAATGCGCATTCTTGACCCTAAACATGTCTCTGACACATTTGCATGAACTATATAGGTCGCTAACAGTGAAACTTGAGGTAGGACAAAAGTTCGGCCTAAAATGCAGTTCTAGCTATAAAACGGGCTCATTTGAAGTAATTTTTAAGTTTTTCACAAAAATATTTTACGAATGACGTGCCAGAGTCGGTTTCTGATTTGGAGAACAAAGTGAGCAGCAACAATTTTCCTCTGGATTTTCGACCTACACCTCATAGTTTAGGGATTCTTGGCTCAGAAATGCGCATCCTTGACCGTAAACAAGTCTTAGACACATTTGCAATAACTATATAGGTCGCTAAGAGTGAAACTTTAGGTAGGACTAATGTGCGGGCCAAAACCGACGAAAATTGACCAGTGGTATAGCTTTTTAAAAATTGACTAAAGTTTACCAAAAATGCATTTCTAGGTATAAAATGGGCTCATTTGATTGAATGTTGAAGTTTTTTCCTAAAATAAACGATCAAAGACGCCCTAGACTCACTTTCTATTTTAGGGAACAAAATAACCTGCAACGATTTCCTTTTGGTATTATCGTCTTATACCCCATAGTTCGAGGATTATCGCCTCACAAACGCACGTCCATGACCCTAAACATGTCTTTAACACATCTCCATGAACTATATAGGTCACAAAGAAAGAAACATTAGGTACAACTAACGTGCGGACCAAAACGGACGAAAATTCACTTGTACATTAGCTTTCAAAAAATGTACCAAAGTTTGGCCTAAAATGCATTTCTAGCTATAAAACAGTGTCATTTGGAGTAATTTTCAAGTTTTTTTCAAAAATAATTTACCAAAGACGTGTCATACTCAGATTCTGCTCTTGTAACAAAATAATCAGCAACAATTTTCTTTTGGTATTTTCGTCCTACCCCCTATAGTTTAGGGATTCTTGGCTCAGAAATTGCGTCCTTAACCGTAAACATGTCTTAGAGACATTTGCAATAACTATATAGGTCGCTAAGAGTGAAACTTGAGGTAGGACGAATGTGCGAACCAAAACGTACGAAAATCGATCAGTGGTATAGCTTTTTAAGAATGGACCAAAGTTTGACGTAAAATGCATTTCTAGGTATAAAATGGGCTCATTTGGAAGAATGTTGCAATTTTTCCCAAGAATAAACCACTAAAGACGTCCAAGACTAAAATTCGACTTAGGATATGAAATAAATTGCAACAATTTCCCTTTGGGATTTTCGTTATACACCCCGTAAATCAGCGATTCTTTCCTCAGAAACGTGCATCCATAACCCTAAACATGTCTCTAACACATTTTCATGAACTATATATGTCACGAAAAGAGAAACTTGAAGTAGGACTAATGTGCGGACAAAACGGACGAAAATCCACTTGTACTATAACATTCCAAAAATGGACGAAAGTTCAACCTTAAATGAATTTACCAAAGACGTCCCAGACTTAGTTTCTACTTTGGGAAACAAAGTGACCAGCAACGATTTCCCTTTGGTATTTTCGTCCTACGTCCCATAGTTTAGTTTTTCTTAGCTCAGGAATGCGCGTCCTTGAACCTAAACATTTCTCTGACACATTTGCATGAACTATATAGGTCGCTGAGAGTGAAACTTGAGGTAGGACTAATGTGCGGAGAAAAATGGACGAAAATCGACCAGTGGTATAGCTTTTTAAAAATGGACCAAATTTTGACCTTAAGTGTATTTGTAAGTATAAAATGGGCTCATTTGGAGGAATGTTGAAGTTTTTCCAAAAAATAAACGACCAAAGACGTCTCTGACAAAGTTTCTACTTTGAGGAACAAAATAACCACGAATGATTTCCTTTTGTTATTTTCGTCCTACACCACGTAGTTAAAAAATTCTTGCCTTAGAAACGTGGATTCATGACCTTAAAAATGTCTCCGACACTTTTGCATGAACTATATAGGTCATGAAAAGAGAAACATGAGGTAGGACTAACCTGCAGACCAAAACGGACGAAAAACGACCAGTACTATAGCTTTCGAAAAATGGACCAGAGTTCGGCCTAAAATACATTTCTAGCTATAATACAAGCTTATTTAGAGTAATTTCTAAGCTTTTTCTGAAATTATTTTAACAAATACGTCCTAGACTCGATTTCAGCTTTGGAGAACAAAGTGACCAGCAACAATTCCCCTTTGGTATTTTCGTCCTACACCACATAAGTCAGTGATTCTTGGCTCAGATATGCGCGTTCTTGACCTTAAAAATGTCTCCGACACATTTTCATGAACTATATAGGTCGCTAACAGTTAAACTTGAGGTAGGACTAATGTGCGGACTAAAAAGACGAGAATCGAAAAGTGATATAGCTTTTTAAAAAATGACCAAAGTTCGACCTAAAATGCATTTTTTGGTAAAAAATTGGCTCATTTTGAAGAATGTTGAAGTTTTTTCAAAAAATAAACGACCAAAGACGTCCCAGACTCAGTTTCTGCTTCGGGAAACAAAATGACATGCAACGATTTCCCTTTGGTATTTTCATCCTACACCCTGTAGTTCAGGAATTTGTGCCTCAGAAACGCACTTCCATGACCCTAAAAATGCTTTTGACACATTTGCATGAACTATATAGGTCACGAAGAGAGAAACATGAGGTAGGACTAACGTATGGACCAAAACGGACGAAAATCCACCAGTACTATTGCTTTCGAAAAATGGATACACTTCGGCCTAAAATGCATTTCTAGCTATAAAATGGGCTCATTTGGAGTAATTTTTCTGTTTTTGCCAAAAATAATTTACCAAAGACGTCCCAAAGTCTATTTCTGCTTTTAGGAATAAAGTAACCCGAAACGATTTCCCTTTTGGTATTTTCGTCCTACTCCCTATAGTTTAGGGATTCTTGGATCAGAAAAGCGTGTCCATGACCCTAAACATGTCTCTGACATAGTTGCATGAACTATATAGGTGGCGAAGATGGAAACTTGAGGTAGGAATAACGTGCGGACCAAAACGAACAAAACTCCAAAAGTACTATAGCCTTCGAAAATTGGACCAAAGTTCGGCCTTAAATGCATTTCTAGGTATAAAATGGACTCATTTGGAGTAATGTTTAAGTTTTTTCCAAAAATAATTTACCAAAGACGTCCCAGACTCGGTTTCTGCTTTGGGTAAAGAAAGGGACCAGCAACCATTGCCCTTTTGTATTTTCGTCCTACACCGCATAGTTCAATGATTCTTTGCAAAAAAATGCGCGTCCTTTACCCTAAAAATGTCTCTTACACATTTGCATGAACTATATAGGTTGCTAAGAGTGAAACTTGAGGTAGGACGAATGTGCGGACCAAAAAGGACGAAAAAGAACCAGTAGTATGTCTTTTTTAAAATGAACCAAAGTTCGACCTAAAATGCATTTCTGGGTATAAAATGGGCTCAATTGGAGGAATGTTGAAACCTTTCACAGAAATAAACGACCAGAGATTTCCTAGACTCAGTTTCTTCTTTATGAAACAAAATGACCTTCAACGATTTTCCCCTGGTATTTTCGTCCTACGTCGCATAGATTTGGGATTCTTGCCTCAGAAATGAGCGTCCATGACTCTAAACATGTCTCTGACACATTTGCATGAACTATATAGGTCGCGAAGAGAGAAACTTGAGGTAGGACTAACGTGCGGACAAAAATGGAGGAAAATCCACCAGTAATAGAGCCTTCGAAAAATGACTCAAACTTCGACCTAAAATGTCTTCCTAGCTATAAAACGGGCTCATTTGGAGTAATTTTTACGTTTTTCCAAAGAAATATCTTACCGAAGACGTCACAGACTCTGTTCTGCTTTGAGGAACAAAGTGAACATAGTTCAGGGATTCTTGGCTCAGAAATGTGCATCCTTGACCCCAAACATGTCTCTGACACATTTACATGAACTACATAGGTCGCTAAGAGTGAAACTTTAGGTAGCACGAATGTGCGAACTAAAACAGACGAAAATCGACCAGTGGTATAGCTTTTTAAAAATGGACCAAAGTTCGACCTAAAATCCATTTCTAGGTATAATAAACGACCAAAGACGTCATAGACTCAATTCTGCTTTGGGAAACAAAATGACCTGCAACGATTTCCCTTTGGTATTTTCGTCCTACACCTTGTAATTCAGGGATTTTTGCCTCTGAAACCCGCGTCCATGACCCTAAACAAGTCTCTGACAAATTTGAATTAATTAAGTAAGTCGCGAAGATAGAATCTTGAGTTAGGACTAACGTGCTGACCAAAAAAGATGAAAATCCACAAGGACTACAGCCTTCAAAAAATGGACCAAAGTTCGTCTTAAAATGCATTTCTAGCTATAAAACGGGCTCAATTGGAGCAATTTTTAAGTTTTTCCCAAAAATAATTTACCAAAGAGGTTTTACACACGGTTTCTACTTTGAGAAAGAAAGTGACCAGCAACGATTTTCATTTGGTATTTTTGTCCTACACCCTATAGTTAAGGGATTCTTGGCTTTGAACTGCGCGTCCTTGACCTTAAACATGTCTTGGACATATTTACATGAACTATATACGTCGCTAAGAGTGAAACTTAAGGTAGTACGAAGGTGCTGACCAAAACGAACAAAAATCGACCAGTGGTATAGCTTTTGAAAAATGCTCCAAAGTTCGACGTAAAATGCATTTCTTGGTATAAAATGGGCTCATTTGGAGGAATATTGAAGCTTTTCACAAAAATAAACGACCAAATATGTTCCAGACTCAGTTTCTTCTTCGGTATTTTTATCCTACACCCCGTAGTTCAGGGATTCTTGCCTAAAAAATGCTCGTCCATGATCCGTAACATGTCTCTGACACATTTGCATGAACTATATAGGTCGCAAAAAGAGAAACTCGAGGTAGGACTAACGTGCGGACCAAAACGGACGAAAATCCACTTGTACTATAGCCTTCGAAAAATGGACCAAAGTTCGACCTAAAATTTCTTTCTAGCTATAAAATAGGCTCATTTGGAGTAGTTTGTAATTTTTTCTCAAAAATAATTTTTCAAAGAACGCCACGACACGAATTTTGCTTTTGGGAACAAAGTGACCAGCAACGATTTTCCTTTTGTATTTTTGTCATACACCTCATAGTTTAGGGATTCTTGGCTCATAAATGGGTATTCTTGACCCTAAATATGTCTCTGACACATTTTCATGAACTACATAGGTCGCTAAGAGTGAAACTTGAGGTAGGATGAAGGTGAAGACCAAAACGGATGAAAATCGACCAATGGTATAGTTTTTTAAAAATGGCCCATAGTTTGACCTAAAATGCATTTATGGGTATAAAATGGGCTCATTTGGGGGAATGTTGAAGTTTTACGTAAAAATAAAAGACCAAAGACGTCCCTTACTCAATTTCTGCTTTGGGAAACAAAATGACCTAAAATGATTTTCCTTTGGTATTTTTGTCCTATACCCTGTAGTTCAGGGATTCTTGCCTCAGAAATGCATGTCCATGACCCTAAACATGTCTATGACACATTTGCATGAACTATATAGGTCGCGAACAGAGAAACTAGAAGTAGGACTAACGTGCGGACAAAAACGAACGAAAATCCACCAGTACTATAGCCTTTGAGAAATGAACAAAAGTTCGGCCTTAAATGCATTTCTAGCTATATAACAGGTTCGTTTGGAGTAATTTTTAAGTTTTCCCAAAAGTAATTTACCATAGACGTCCCATACTCGATTTATGCTTTTCGGAACAAAGTGACCAGCAACGATTTCTCTTTGGTATTTTCGTCCTACACACCATAGTTCATGCATTCTTGGCTAAAAAATGCACGTCCTTGACCATAAACATGTCTCTGACACATTTGCATGAACTATATAAGTCGCTAAGAGTGAAACTTGAGGTAGGACGAATGTGCAGACCAGAGTTGACCATAAGTTACCAGTGGTATAGCTTTTTAAAAATGGACCAAAGTTCGACCTCAAATGCATTTTTAGGTATAAAATGGGCTAATTTGGAGGAATGTTGATGTTTTTCCAAAAAATAAATGACCAAAGATGTAATTTTTGATTTGGGAAACAAAATGCCCTACAACGATTGCCCTTTGCTATTTTCTTCCTACACCTCGTTTTTCAGTAATTCTTGCCACAGAAACGCAAGTCCATGACCCTAATCATGTCTCTGACACATTTGCATGAACTATATTGGTCGCGAAGAGAGAAAATTGAGGGAGACTAACGTGCGGACCAAAATAGACGAAAATCCACCAGTACTTTGGCCTTCGAAAAATTGACCAAAGTTTAACCTAAAAATGCATTTATAGCTTTAAAACATGTTCATTTGGAGTATTTTTTAAGTTTTTCCCAAAAAAAGTTTACCAAGGACGTCCCACATTCAATATCAGCTTTGGGGAACAAAGTGACCAGCAACGATTTCCCTTTAGTATTTTCGTCCGACATCCCATAATTCCAAGATTCTTGGCTCAGAAATGGGCGTCCTAGACCCTAAACATGTGTCTGACACATTTGCATGTACTATATAGGTCGCTAAGAGTGAAACTTGAGGTATGACGAATGTGCGGACCAAAACAGATGAAAATGGATAAGTGGTATAGCTTTTTAAAAATGGACCAAAGTTCGACATGAAATGCATTTCTAGGTATAAAATGTGGTCATTTGTGGGAATGTTAAAGCTTTTCCCAAAAATAAATGACCCTAAACATTCCTTTCAAACATTTGCATAAACTATATAGGTCGCGAAGAGAGAAACTTAAGGTAGGACTAACGTGCGAACCAAAACGGACAAAAATCCACCAGTTATATGGCCTTAAAAAAATGGACTAAAGCTCGACCTAAATTGCAGTTCTAGCTATAAAACGGGGTCATTTTGAGTAATTTTTAAGTTTTTCTCAAAAATATTTTACCAAAGACGTCCCAGACACGGTTTATACTTCTGGGAACAACGTGACTAGCAACAATTTCTCTTTGGTATTCTCATCCCACAACCCATAGTTTAGATATTCTTGCTTCAGAAATGCACGTCCTTGACCCAAAACATGTCTCTAACACATTTGCATAAACTATATAGGTCTATATATGTGATACTTGAGATAGGACGAATGTGCGGAACATAACGGATGAAAATCGACCAGCGGTATAGCTTTTTAAAAATGGACCAAAGTTGACCTAAAATCCATTTCTAGGTATAAAATGGGCTCATTTGGAGGAATGTTGAAGCTTTTCCAAAAAAGAAACGACCAAAGATGTCCAAGACTCAGTTTTTGCTTTGGCAAATAAAATAACCTCCAACGATTTCCCTTTCGTATTTTCGTCATACACCCCGTAGTTCTGAGATTATTGCCTAAAAAACGCGCGTCCATGACACTAAACAAGTCTTTAAATCATTTGCACGAACTATATAGGTCGTGAAGAGAGAAACTTAAGGTAGGACTAACATGCGAACGAAAACGGACGAAAATCCACCAGTTTATGGCCTTCGAAAAATGGACCAAAGTTTGACTAAAATGTATTTCTAGCTATAAAGCGGGCTCATTTTGAGTAATTTTTAAGTTTTTCCCAAAAATATTGTACCAAAGACGTCCCAGACTCGGTGTCTACTTTTGGGAACAAAGTGACTATTAACGATTTCTCTTTGGTATTTTCGTCCCACACCCTATAGTTTAGCGACTCTTGGCTCAGAAATGTGCTTCCTTGACCCAAAACATGTCTCTAACGCATTTGCACGAACTATATAGGTTACTAAGAGTGAAACTTGAGATAGGACGAATGTGCGAACCAAAACGGATGAAAATCGACCAGTTGTATAACTCTTTAAAAATGGCCAAAGTTCGACCTAAAATGCATTTATAGGTATTAAATGGGCTGATTTGGAGGAGTGTTGAAGCTTTTCCGAAAACGAAACGACCAAAGATGTCCCAGACTCAGTTTCTGCTTTAGGGAACAAAATGACCTGCAATGATTTCCCTTTGGTATTTTTGTCATACACCCCATAGTTATGAGATTATTGCCTCAAAAAACGCGTGTCCATGACACTAAACATGTCTCTAACAAATTTGCATGAACTATATAGGTCGTGAAGAGAGAAACTTAAGGTAGGACTAACGTGCGTACGAAAATGGATGAAAATCCACCAGTACTATGGCCTTAGAAAAATGGACCAAAGTTTGACCTAAAATGCATTTCTAGATATAAAACGGGCTCATTTTGAGTAATTTTTAAGTCTTTCCCAAAAATAATTTATCTAAGACGTCCCAGACTCGGTGTGTACGTTTGGGAACAAAGTGACTATCAACGATTTCCCTTTGGTATTTTCGTCCCACACCCCATAGGTTAGGGATTCTTGGCTCAGAAATGCGCTTCCTTGACCCAAAACATGTCTCTAACACATTTGCATGAACTATATAGGTCACTAAGGGTGAAACTTGAGATAGGACGAATGTGCGGACCAAAACGGATGAAAATCGACAAGTTGTATAACTTTTTAAAAATGGACCAAAGTTCGACCTAAAATGCATTTCTATGTATTAAATGGGCTGATTAGGAGGAATGTTGAAGCTTTTCAAAAAACGAAACAACCAAAGATGTGCCAGACTCAATTTCTGCTTTAGGGAAAAAAATGATCTGCAACGATTTCCCTTGGATATTTTCGTCCTACACCCGGTAATTCAAGGATTCCTACCTCTGAAACGCGCGTCCATGACCCTAAACATGTCTCTGACACATTTGCATGAAATATATATCTCGCAAATAGTGAAACTTGAGGTAGGACTAACGTGTAGACCAAAACGGACGAAAATCCACTTGTACTATGGCCTTCGAAAAATGGACCAATGTTCGCCCTAAAATGCATTTCTAGCTGTAAAACGGGTTAATTTGGAGTAATTTTTAAGTTTTTTCCTTAAAGAATTTATCAAAGATGTCCCAGATTCGGTTTCTTCATTGGGGAACAAAGTGAGCATGAACGATTTTCCTTTGGTATTTTTGTCCTATATAGTTCAGGCATTCATAGCTCACAATTGCGCGTCCTTCACCCTAAACATGTCTTTGACACATTTGCATGAACTATATATGTCATCTAGAGTAAAAATTGAGGTAGGAATAATATGCGGACCAAAACGGATGAAAATCTACCAGTGGTATAACTTTTTAAAAATAGACAAAATTTCAACGTAAAATGCATTGCTTGGTATAAAATTGCCTCATTTAGAGGAATGTTGAACTTTTTCTAAAAAATAAACGAACAAAGACGTCCCAGACTCAGTTTCTTCTTTGGGGAACAAAATGACCTGCAACAATTTTTCTTTTGTATTTTCGTCCTACACCCAGTAGTTTAGGGATTCTTACCTCAGAAACGTGTGTCCATGACCCTAAACATGTCTCTCAGACATTTGTCTGAACTATATAGGTCGCGAAGAGAGAAACTTGACGTAGGACTAACCTGTGAACTAAAACGGTTTAGACTCGGTTTCTACTTTTGGGAACAAAGTGACCAACAACGATTTTCCTTTGATATTTTCCTCCCACACCCTATAGTTCTTGGATTATTGGCTCAGAAATGTGCGTCCTTGACCCAAAAGATGTCTCTGACACATTTGCATGAATATATAGGTCACTAAGAGTGAAACTTGAGATAAGGCGAATGTGCGGACCAAAACGGATGAAAATCGACCAGTGGTATAATCTTTTTAAAATGGACCAAAGTTCGACAAAAAAATGCAATTCTAGATAAAAAACGGGCTCATTTGGAGGAATGTTGAAGCTTTTCCCACAAATAAACGACCAAAGATGTTCCTTTTGTATTTTTGTCCTACACCCCGTAAATCAAGGATTCCTGCCTTGAAAACACGCGTCCATGACCCTAAACATGTCTCTGACACATTTGCATGAACTATATAGGCGCGAAGAGAGAAACTTGAGGTAGGACTAACGTGCAAACCAAAAACGACGTATTATGGCCTTCGAAAACTGGACCAATGTTAGGCCTAAAATGCATTTCTAGCTATAAAACGGGCTTATTTGGAGTAATTTTAAGCTTTTCCCAAAAATAATTTACCGAAGACATCCCAGACTGGGTTTCTGCTTTGGAGAACAAAGTGATCAGCAACGATTTCCCTTTGTTATTTTTGTCCTTCACCTCATAATTTACGGATTCTTGGCTAAAAAATGTGCGTCCTTGACCCTAAACATGTCTCTGACACATTTGCAAGAACTATATAGGTCGATAAGAGTGAAACTTGACGTAGGACGAATGTTCGGATCAAAACGAACAAAAATCGACTAATGGTATAACTTATTAGAAATGGTCCAAAGTTCGACCTATAATGTATTTTTAGGTACAAAATGGGCTCATTTGGAGGAATATTGAAGCTTTTCCCAAAAATAAATGACCAAAGACGTCCATGACTCAGTTTCTGCGTTGGGGAACAAAATGACCTGCAACGATTTCGCTTTGGTATTTTCGTCCTACACCCCGTAGTTTACGGATTCATGCCTAAAAACGCTTAACCATGACCCTTAACATGTCTCTGACACATTTGCATGAACTATATAGGTCGTGAAGAGAGAAACTTAAGGTAGGACTAACGTGCGGACCAAACCGTACGAAAATCCACCAGTACTATAGCCTTCGAAAAATGGACAAATGTTCAGCCTAAAATGCATTTCTAGCTATAAAATAGGCTCATTTGGAGTATTTTTTATGTTTTTTACAAAATCAATTTACCAAAGACATCCCAGACTCGGTTTCTACTTTTGAGAACAATGTGACCAACAACGATTTTACATTGGTATTTTCGTCCCACAGCCCATAGTTTAGGGATTCTTTGCTCAGAAATGTGCGTCCTTAACCCTAAACATGTCTCTGACACATTTGCATAAACTATATATGTCGCTAAGAGTTAAACTTGAGGAAGGATGAATGTGCAGACCAAAACGGACGAAATGGGACTAGTGGTACAACTTTTTTTAAATGGACCAAAGTTCGACCTAAAATGCATTTCTAGGTATAAACTGGGCTAATTTGGAGGAATGTTGAAGTTTTTCTAAAAAACAAACGACCAAAGACGCCTCAGACTTAGCTTTTGTTTTGTTAAACAAATTTAGTTGCAACGATTTCCCTTTGGTATTTTTATCTTACACCCCGTAGTTCAGGGTTTCTTGCCTCAGAAACGGACGTCCATGACCCTAAACATGTCTTTGACACATTTGCATGAAATATATAGGTCGCCAAGAGAGAAACTTGTGGCAGGACTAACGTGCGGACAAAAAAGGACGAAAATCCACCAGTACTATGGCCTTGGAAAAAAGGACCAAAGTTAGTTCTAAAATTTATTTCTATCTTTAAAACAGGCTCATTTGGAGTAATTTTTAAGTTTTTCCCAAAAATAATTTACCAACGACGTCTCAGATTCGATATCTTCTTTGGGGAAGAAAGTGACCAGCAACGATTTCCTTTTGTTTTTTGTCCCACACCAAATAGTTTCGAGATTCTTGGCTTAGAAATGCACGTCTTTGACCCTAAACATTTCTCTGACACATTTGCATGTACTATATTTGTCTCTAAGAGTGAAACTTGAGGTAGGACTAATGTACGAACCAAAACGGACGAAAATCCACCTGTACTATAAACTTCAAAAAATTGACCATAGTTCGACCTAAAATCATTTCTACCTATAAATTGGGCTCTATTGGTTGATCTCAATTAGTATAAAGAGGTGTTATTTTCTTAGTTTCAAATGTTCTTGTTACATTTTAGATATGATCTTTAAATTCGTCCTACACCCTGTACGTCAGGGATTCATGCCTTAGAAACGTGCGTTCATGACCCTAAATAGGTCCCTGACACATTTGCATGAACTATATAGGTAGCGAAGAGAGAAACTTGAGCTACGACTAACGTGCAGACCAAAACGAATGAAAATCCGGCAGTACTAGAGCTTTCAAAAAGAAGACTAAAGTTCAGACTAAAATGCATTTCTAGCTATAAAGCGGGCTTATTTGGAGTATATTTGAAGTCTTGCCCAAAAATAATTTACCAAAGACGTCTTGGACTCGATTTCTTCTTTGGGAACAAAGTGGCCTACAACGATTTTCCTTTGGTATTTCCGTCCTACACCCCATAGTTCAAGGATTCTTGGCTCAGAAATGCGCATCCTTGACCCTAAAATGTCTCTAACACATTTGCATGAACTATGTAGGTCGCTAAGAGTGAAACTTGAGGTAGGACTAATGTGCGGACCAGAATGGATGAAAATCGACCACTGGTACATTGCTTTTTAAAAATGGACCAAAAATCGACCTAAAATGAATTTCTAGGTATAAAATGGGCTCATTTGGAGGAATGCTAAAGCTTTATCCAAAAATAAACAACCATAGACGTCCCAGACTCAACTTGTACTTTGGGGAACAAAATGACCTACAACGATTTTCCTTTAATGCTTTCGTCCTACACCCCGTAGTTCAAGGATTTTTTGGTCAGAAACGCGAATCCATGACACTAAACATGTCTCTGACACATTTTCATGAACTATATATGTTGCGAAGTGAGAAACTTAAGAGCAGAACTAACGTGCGGACAAAACGGACGAAACTCCACATGTACTATAGCTTAAGAAAAATGGACCAAATTTCGGCCTAAAATAAATTTTTTGCTATAAAAAAGGCTCATTTGGAGTTACTTTTAAAATTTCCCCAAAAATAATTAATGAAAGACGTCTCAAACTTGGTTTCTGCTTTTGGGAACAATGTGACCAGCAACGATTTTCCTTTGGTTTTATCGTCCAACACCGCATAGTTTAGGGATTCTTTGCTCAGAAATGCACGTCCTTAACCTTAAACATGTCTCTGACACATTGGGATGAACTATAAAGTTTGCTAAGAGTGAAACATGAGGTAGGACTAATGTGCGGATGAAAATCGACTAGTGGTAAAACTTTTTAAAAATGGATCGAAGTTCGATATAAAATGAATTTCTAGGTATAAAATGAGCTCATTTGGATAAATGTTGAAATTTTTATTAAAAATACATGTCTAAAGGCGTCCCAGACTCAGTATCTGCTTTGGCGAACAAAATGACCTACAACGATTTCCCTACGGTATTTTCATCCTACACCACATAGTTCAGGGATTCATGCCTCATAAACGTGCGTCCATGACCCTAAACATGTCTCTGACTCATTTTCATGAACCATATAGGTTGCGATGAGAGAAACTTGAGCGTAGGATAACATGCGAAACAAAACGGACGAAAACACACAAGTACTATAGCTTTCGAAAAATGGGCCAATGTTCAGCCTAAAATGCATTTCTAGCTATAAAATAGGAATATTTTGAGTAATTTTTAAGTTTTTCACAAAATAAATTTACCAAAGACGCTCAAAACTCGATTTCTGCTTTGGGGAACAAAGTGACCAACAACGATTTCCCTTTGATGTTTTTGTCCTACACCCTATATTTTAGGGATTCTTGGATCAGAAATGCACGTCCTTAACACTAAACATGGCTTTGACACATTTGCATGAACTATATAGGTCGCGAAGAGTGAAACTTGAGGTAGGACTAACATGCGGATCAAACCGGACGAAAATCAACCAGTACAATAGACTTCAAAAAAAGGACCAAAGTTCAGCCTGAAATGCATTTCTAGCTATAAAACGACCTCATTTGGAGTAATTTTTATGTTTTTTCCAAAAAATATTTACCAAAGACGTCCTAGACTCAGTTGTTGCTTTGAGAAAAAAAGTGACCAACAACTCTTTCCCTTTGGTATTTTCGTACTACACCCCATAGTTTAGGGATTCTTGGCTTAGAAATGCGTGTCTTTGACCCTAAACATGTCTCTGTAACATTTGCATGAACTATATAGGTCAAAAGAGTGAAACTCGAGGTTGGACCAACGTGGGGACCAAAACGGACGAAAATCGACCAATGGTATAGCTTTTTAAAAAAGGACCAAAGTTCGACCTAAAATGCATTTCTAGGTATAAAATGGGCTCATTTGATGGAATATTGAAGTTTTTTCCAAAAATAAATTATCAAAGACGTCCAAGACACAGTTTCTGCTTTGGGGAACAAAATGACTTGCAACGATTTTCCTTTGGTATATTCGTCCTACACCCTATAGTTCAAGGATTCTTGTCTTCGAAATGCGTATCCTTGACCCTAAACATGTCTCTGACAGATTTGCATGAACTATATGTCGGGTAGAGAGAAACTTGAGGTCAGACTAATGTGCGGACCAAAACAGACGAAAGTCCACCAATACTATAGCCTTAGAAAACTCGACTAAAGTTCGGCCTAAAATGCATTTCTTGCTATATAACGGGAACATTTAGAGTAATTTTTAAGGTTTTTCCAAAAATAATTTCCCAAAGACGTCCTAGAAAAGGTTTCTACTTTGGCGAACAAAGTGACCAACAACGATTTTCCTTTGGTATTTTCGTCCTACACCCCATATTTCAGCGATTCTTGCTAAAAAATGTGCGACCTTGACCATAAACATGTCTCAGAAACATTTGCATGAACTATATATATCGCAAAGAGTGAAACTTGAGGTAGAACCAATGTGAGGACCAAAACAGACGAAAAAGGACCAGTGGTATAGCTCTTTAAAAATGGACCAAAGTTCGGCCTAAAATGCATTTCTAGGTATAAAATGGGCTTATTTGGTGGAATGTTGAAGCTTTTCCCAAAAATAAACGACCAAAGACGTCCCAGATTCAGTTTTTTCTTTTGAAGAACAAAATGACCTACAACGATTTCCCTTTGGTATTTTCGTCCTACACCCCATAGTTTAGGGATTCTTGCCTCAGAAACGCACGCCCCTGACTCTAAACATGTCTCTGACAAATTTGCATGAACTACTTAGGCACGAAGAGAGAAACTTGAGGTAGGACTAACGTGCGAATCAAACCGGACGAAAATCCACCAGTACAATAGACTTCGAAAAAAGAACCAAAGTTCAGCCTGAAATGGATTTCTAGCTATAAAAAGGGCTCATTGGGAGTAATTTTTAAGTTTTTGGCAAAAATAATTTACCAAAGACGTCCTAGACTCGGTTTCTGCTTTGGGGAACAAAGTGACCAACAACGTTTTTCCTTTGATATTTTCGTACTACACCCCATTGTTTAGGGATTATTGGCTCATAAATGCGTGTCCTTAACCCTAAACATGTCTCTGTAACATTTGGATGAACTATATAGGTCGAAAAGAGTGAAACTTGAGGTTGGACCAATGTGCAGACCAAAACATATTAAAATCGACCAGTGGTATAGCTCGTTAGAAATGGACCAAAGTTCGGCCTAAAATGCATTTCTAGGTATAAAATTAGTTCATATGGATGAATGTTGAAGCTTTTCCCAAAAATAAACGACCAAAAATGTCCCAGACTCATTTCTGCTTTGGGGAATAAAATGACCTACAACGATTCCCCTTTTGTATTTTCGTCCTAAACCCTATAGTTAAGGGATTCTTGCCCCATAAAACGTACGTCCATGACCCTAAACATGTCATTGACTAATTTGCATGAACTATATAGGTAACGAAGAGAGAAACTTGAGGTAGGACTAACGTGCGGACCAAACCGAATGAAAATCCACTAGTACTATAGACTTCAAAAAAAGGACGAAAGTTTAGGCTAAAATACATTTCTAGCTATAAAACGGGCTCATTTGGAGTAATTTTTAAGTTTTTCCCAAAAATAATTTACCAAAGACATCCTAGACTCGGTTTGTTTTTTGGGGAACAAAGTGACCAACAACGATTTATCGTTGATATTTTCGTCCTACGCCCAATATTTCAGGGATTCTTGGCTCAGAAATGCACGTCCTTGACCCTAAACATGTCTCTGACTGCATTTGCATGAACTATATAGGTCGGTAAGAGTGAAGCTTGATGTAGGACCAATGTGCATACCAAAACGAACGAAAAAACGACCAGTGGATAGCTTTTTAGAAATTTACAAAAGTTCGACCTAAAATTCGTTTCTAGGCATAAAATGGGGTCATTTAAAGCAATGTTGAAGCTCTTGCTAAAAATAAACGACCAAAGACGTCCCTGACTCAGTTTCTTCTTTAGGGAACAAAACAACCCGCAACGATTTTCCTTTGGTATTTTCGTCCTACACCCAATAGTTCAGAGATTCATGGCTCAAAAATGCGCGTCCTTGGCCCTAAAAATGTCTCTAACACATTTGCGTGAACTATATAGTTCGCTAAGAGTGACACTGAAGTTCAACCAATGTGCGGACCAAAACGGACAAAAAACGCCATGTGTATAGCTTTTTAAAAACGGACAAAAGTTCATTTGGAGGAATTTCTAGGAATTTCTAGGAATAAAATTGGCTCGTTTGGAGGAATTTTGAAACTTTTCCAAAAATTAACGACCAATTACGTCCTAGACTCACTTTCTGCTTTAGGGAACAAATTGAGCTACAACTATTTCCCTTTGGTATTTTCGTCCTACACCCCGTAGTTCAGGTATTTTTGCCTCAGAAATGCCCATCCATGACCCTAAACATGTCTCTGACATATTTGCATGAACTATATAGGTCGCGAAGAGAGAAACTTGAGGTAAGACTAATGTGCGGACAAAAACGGACGAAAATCCACGAGTACTATAGCCTTCAAAAAATGGACTAAAGTTTGGTCTAAAATGCATTTCTTGCTATATAACGGGCTCATTTGGAGTAAGTTTTACGCTTTTTCCGAAAAAAATTTACCAAAGACCTCGCACACTCAGTTTATGCTTAGGGAACAAAGTGACCAACAATGGTTTCCCTTTGGTATTTTTGCCCTACACCCCATAGTTGAGGGATTCTTGGCTCAGAAATGAGCGTCCTTGACCATAAACAATTGCATTAACTATATAGGTCGAGAAGAGAGAAACTTGAGGTAAGACTAACATGCGAACCAAAACGAACGAAAATCGACCAGTGGGATAGCATTTAAAAAATGGAACAAAATTCGACCTAAAATGTATTTATATGTATAAAATTTGGCTCATTTGGAGGAATGTTGAAGCGTTTCCCAAAAATAAACGACCAAAGATGACCCAGACTCAATTTCTGCTTTGGGGAAAAAATGACATGCAATGATTTTTCTTTGGTATTTTCGTCCTACACCCCGTAATTCAGTGATTCTTGCCTCATAAATGTGCGTCCATGACCCTAAATATGTCTTTGATGTAGGACTAACGTGTGGTAGGACTAACGTGTGGATCAAAATGGACAAAAATCCACTAGTACTATAACCTTCCAAAAATGGAACAAAGTTCAGCCTAAAATTCATTTTAAGCTATAAAACGGGCTCAGTTGGATTAATTTTTAGGTTTCTCCCAAAAAAAATTTGCCAAAGATGTCTCAGACTCAGTTTCGGCTTTGGGGAACAAAGTGACCAGCATGGATTTCGCTTTGGTGTTTTGGTCCTACACCCCATAGATTAGAGATTCTTTGCTCAAAACTGCGCGTCCTTGAACCTAAACATGTCTCTAGAACATTTGAATGAACTATATAGGTCGTTAAGAGTGAAACCTGAGGTAGGACGAATGTGCGGACCAAAATGGATTAAAATCGACCAGTGGTATAACTTTCTAAAAATGGACCAAAGTTCGACCTAAAATGCATTTCTTGTTATAATATGGGCTCATTTGGAGGAATGTTGAAGATTTTTCCAAAGATAAACGACCAAAGACAATGTCCAAGACTCAGTTTCTGCTTTGGAAAACAAAATGACCTGCAACGATTTCCCTTTGGTATTTTTGTCCTACACCCCTTAGTTTATGGATTCTTACCTCATAAACGCGCGTGTATGACCCTCAACATGTCTCTGACTGTCACACCCTCTCCCAGACTCTCTACTCCTATCCTAGGGGACGGCGTGAAGCCAGTGAATCTCGTCATTACCTTGACGATCCTCACTGAATATGTTAACTTAACTCTTACTTAAACAAAACCAATAACTTAAAAAGTGCGGAAAATAAACTCAAACTTAACATAAAACAGTGGAAACCAAACAAACATCTTCTACATAGTGCAGTGCATATTGTTTTATACAACCCATCTCACTGTACCAAAACTTATTACAACAGTAACATGCATGATTTATTACTAACGTACAATAGTACTAAAACTTCTAACGTAGCAGATAGGCTGTGGTAGGTCAGGCTCCGGGATCATGGTCTCTACCTGGAAAGTGGGGAAACAATTTGAAAAAATGAGCTAAAACGCCCAGTGAGTGCTACTTTAATAGAAAATACTTAAAACATATATATAGCATAGCTAGAAATCATTTTAAAGGTGCTTGCACAATACATATCTGTAAATCATGTTAAAATTATGCATAACTGAAATCATGCTAAAACATGAATATCTGAAAATCTGTAAGCGATGTGTATCAAACTAAACTACGTTGTAGTGGAGAAACCCAGCACCAGCTACGTCTTTGCCGTGTGGAGTAATCTCACACTAACGACAGCTATATCTATGTCGTGGTGGGATCAGGACAAACGACGTCTTCGTCGAGGTGGAGCCAGCTCAACACAACGACGGTATCTTATGTTATAGTGGGGCTAACAACTATAACGCCTTTGCCAAAGTGGGGCGAACCCAGCACTAAGGCAGCAAATCTACGTTGCAGTGGGGCCAACACTTGCAACGTCTTTGCCATGGTGGAGTAATCTCAACACCATGACAGCGTATATCTACGAAGTAGCGGAGCCACCGCCCACAACGTCTTTTCCATGGTGGGGCGAACTCTCACGCAAGGTAGCGCATACCCTAGTGTGCATACCTAGTATAGTAGCCTCAGGCTCACATGGATACACATGCATAAAAAAAAAAAACAAATCATCGTAAAACGTGCAAGTCACATAAAACATATCATCTTAAATCGTTTCTCAGATCTCCATGAAACTCGTAGTACTTGAAATCATGCTTAAACATCACTTATAACATGGTCGAAATCTTATAAAAACATTAAACCATCATAACTTATGATTTCGAAAAATCTCGTAAAATGTGCAAAATGTCCGTAGGTCCTATAGCAGTCGAAACATGCTCAAACAGTTATGAAAATCATCTCAGTAAACATAAATAGGGCCGAACAAATTATAAAACATGCTCATTTCGAAAACATGCATTGCCTCGTAAAATGTGTCAATATAATATTATTATATTCAAACTAACGGAAATGCCTTAAAATAATTAAATCATGCTTCAAACAAATTACCATGTGAAAGTACATCGAAAAATATGTGCAACGTGATTTTTCTGAAATTTTCTGAAATTTTTGCGAGTTCTCAAAAAACGTGCATTCAGGTAATTATTTTAATATTAAATATTAAAATAATACTATAACTCACAATAATAAATCACTTGGCACAAAAATCGAGAAAAATCGAATTTTCCTTAATTTTCTTTTTTAAATTAATAATAATAATAATAATAATCATAATCATAATCATAATAATAATAATAATAATAATAATAAGGGTAATTGTCAAAAATAGAAAAAAATGAAAATTTTTACAACTTATAGAAAAAAAAAAAGAGGCAGATCTTCAAAATAACAAAATACCAACATTACCCTTTCTAATTTGAACTTCACGCCGATTATTTCATCCTCCATTGGGTTTATTCAGCGCATCTCTTCGTCAATTTTCTCCAGCTTCATCAATTTTCTCCAGCTTCATCTTCCTCATCATCATCTCCAGCAGCATCAGGTACGCATATATTCTTCTTTTTCTTCTTCTTCTTCTTCTTCTTCTTCTTCTTCTTCTTCTTTTTATTCCAAAACAGAGCAATTAGTTACCCCACGTGGAAACGTTCCACGTAACCCACTCCGTCCAAGCCGCACGACTCTCAACTCTGGTAAATAAGAACAAGCATCTGCCGGAAAGCTCCCAGAAAGATCAATCCCCAAACCAACCCCTTTTCATTACAAGTAACGTCTGTTAAATTAAAAAAGGAATCTCCAGTCCAATCGGAAGGCAGAGAATTCTCAGCAACACCCTTTTGCATCAAAAAGAAAAACAGAGACTGATCAGTCCCAAAGGCAAGAGAAATGCAAAAGTGAAAAAGGAAGAAGTAGAAAAAGAGCCAGATAGACAAATATGACGAAAGCATACGTTTGATTTGCTTGGGTATCTATCTATGTCTATCTAAGATAGATAGTGATAGTGGTATATCTCTGTCTATCTAAGATAGACAGATAACGATCATAGCCTATCATTCACTATTCTTCTTATTAACCTCCAACATTTTCTTGCAGCAAATCAATGAAGAAAATCAAATAAAGAAAGAGAAAGAAGATGAACAAATAAAAGAGAAAGAAGATGACTATCATAGCCTATGAAAATGACCCACTCCAAGCTTCAACTTGAACATTTCTCAAACTGAATCTCAATCTAAGTTTCATTCTTGATTGTACATTTACTTTATACATTTTGTAAAGCTTCAAGTTTGTAAAGTTTCAAGTTTGTAAAGTTTCAAGTTGAACCTTTCTTTATTTTCTACTTTGTATAGTTTGTAAGTTTCTTTCTACTTGTTGACAATCAACTTGTTTTTAAATTTCTACTTAATATATTTTTTTATTTGGTTATGTGTTGTTTGGTTGTAGTTTTTGTTATCATTTTCTATCCCAGATAGATAGAGATAGACCACTACAACTGTTTATCTGAGATAGACTTCAATAAATGTGTGTTTGATGGTTTGGTTGTAGTTCTTGGTTTGTTTTAATTTAATTCTGCTGAGTTTTGTTGATATTTTTTATGGGGGACAATGATATAGGTCTATCATTTTCTATCCCAAATAGATAAAGATACGCCAGTATCACTATCGAAGATAAAACGTGATAAATCTATATTATTATTCTCAGATAGACAGAGATAGACCACTCTCACTGTCTGCCTGAGATAGATAGACATAGATGGATGATAATCGCGTGGGATAAAAACTGTGCGGGCATTATTGGTATTTTACACATGGATTAGGTTTTTTTGGGTGGGCTTTTTCCGTCTTCCAAAATTTTTCTACGAGTTATTGATTTTTTTTTTTGTATTTTAAAAGATCCCTAATAATAATAATAATAATAATAATAAATAAATAAATAAATAAATGAATAAATAATCATCTTCTTCTTCACAGGTTATTCAACTTTTTTTTCTTTTAACCCAGTTTTTCTGACAGCTTTGTGATCCAACTTCGGCGAGGCAATTCTTTCAATCTACTAACAATTAGAAGCTCTAACCTATGCCAAACGGTTTCTACATGAGTCTATTTTCTTACCTCAAAAAAACTAGCTTCAAACTCCTTGTGGATAGCTCGAATTTTCCTCTGGAAGTCACGTTGCTTAGTTTTCCAGCGAGCTTTAAACCGAGATTTGCAACTTCGCTTTCTTCCTACACAGACCAAATTAACTCAATTCCTTTTACAGAACTCTAAATGAACTAATAATCTGGCTTACGTCCAAAAATTAGATCTTAATTCGGCCTGTAGACTGAGAATTTAATTTTTAATGTTTCGGGTCCATTTTTCACAATTTCCAGGAGCTCGAGCTGTTTTTCTTCAAATTTAGTGGTCTCTTCCACCAAATTTCTCCAAATTGAGCTGTGCTTCCGCTTCCTCTCTATCTTCTAAGCAATTTAGACACAAATTTCACTCAATTCGGTTAAGAATTGAGCACAAAATCGTTACTTTCTTCCAAGTGTTCAAAACCAAAGTTGCCCTGATTTTTTTCTGTTTCAATCTCTCTTTCTCTCGGCCTTCTCTTCCAATTTCTTCAAATCAAATCTCTCCAGCTTCCACTCTCTCCTTATCTCAATTACACTCCGAAATGTCCAATCCTTCTCCTAGAATAACCTTCAATTTTGTTCTCTTTTTTTTTTCTTTATCCCAATCTCATGGCACACTATTTAACGAAATTCAATTTTAATTTTTCCTTTTTTTTTTTTTTTTAAAAAAACTAAAGATAATTATAAAATAAATAATACATAAATTTTAATTTCTTTTTCCTTTTCTTTTTCTTTTTCCATTTTCTTCTATTAAAATATTATTTTATTTATTTTTAAACAAAACTACAAAATTAAATTTTTACCAATTCTTAAACAAAATTACTAAAATATCCTTTATAAAAAATTACTAAAATAACCTCCAATTATTTTATTAACACTTTTACAACAACAACTTAAACACAAAGAAAAAGTCGGGTATTACAACTATCACCCCCTTTTGAAAATTTCGTCCTCGAAATTAAGAAAATAACTACTCAAGTAAAGACGAATATTTTCTCCTGATCTGCTCTTCTGTTTCCCATGTTGCCTCTTCCACTTCGTGATTGCTCCAAAGAACTTTCACGAGTGGAATTGTCTTGTTTCTCAATACTTGCTCTTTCCTATCCAGAATCTTGACCGGTACTTCCTCATATGATAAGTTCTCCTGTAACTCCACCGGTTGCTCTGGCAACACATGTGATGGATCCTGTACATACTTCCTCAGGATCGACACATGGAAAACATCATGAATCCTTGCAAGTTCTACAAGAAACTCAAGTCGATAGGCTACTGGTCCTACTCTCCTTGTAATCTGGTAGGGTTCAATATACCTAGGACTTAATGTACCTTTCTGTCCAAAACGAAGAAGCCTTTCCATGGAGATAGTTTCAGAAATACCCTATCACCGACTTCAAACTCTAGGTCTTTCTGCCTAACGTCAGCATAGCTCTTCAGTCTGTCCTGGACAGTCTTTAAATTCCCCATGATCAATTTCACTGTATCAGTCGTGATCTAAACTAACTCAGGGCCAACCAATTTTCGTTCAGCCACCTCATTCCAACATACTAGAGATCTACAAGGTTTACCATACAGTGCCTCGTATGGTGCCATCCCAATACTAGAATGATAACTGTTATTATATGCAAATTCCATCAATGATAGGTGAGTGTCCCAATTACCGCTAAACTGTAGGACACACGCTCTCAACATATCCTCGAGCGTCTGTATAGTCCTCTCTGATTGCCCATCTGTCTGTGGATGAAAAGCTGTACTGAACCTTAGCTTCGTACCCAGAGCTTTTTGCAAACTAGTCCAGAACTTAGATGTAAACCTCGGATCTCTATCTTACACAATGGACACTGGCACTCCATACTGACTCACGATCTTGTCCAAGTATAGCTTAGCTAGCTGATCTAGTGTAAATGTAGCTCTGATCTGAATAAACCGTGCTGTCTTCGTGAATCTATCAATAATAATCCAAATACCATCGTATCCACTAGAAGTACGTGGTAATCCAAATAAGAAATCCATCGTAATATGCTCCCATTTCCATTCAGGTATCGGAGGTGGTTGCAAAAGTCCTCCTGGCCTCTGTCTCACTGGTTTAACTTGTTGTTAGATCAAACATCTATCAACATATTCTGCTACTTCTCTCTTCATACCAAGCCACCAATGAGTGTTATTTAAAGTTCTGTACATCTTGGTGCTACCTGGATGCATGGCATAAGTTGAGCTATGAGCTTCTTCTAAAATATTATCTTTGAGATCTTTCAGGTTGGGAACACATAACCTTTCTTGTTTCATGATTTTGCCATCGGCTCTTTGCTCAAACTCTGCTCTGCCATTCTGCTGAGATTTCTCAAACAGTTTCTGCAATACGTTATCCTCAGCCTGTCTTTCCACAATCTCCTCTGTCAGTGAGGATCGAACCTGAAATTGAGCAAACAAACTCCCTGATTTCTCCACTGCTACCGCTGCTCTAGAATTCCTCAACTCCTTCAGCAGTTTCACTCGAATACCACACAGAAAATCCTTAGAAAGTCTGGACTTCCGACTGAGCGCTTCTGCAACAACATTCGCTTTGCCTGGATGGTACTCAATCGAACAGTCGTAATCTTTGATCAACTCAAGCCATCTTCTATACCTCATATTCAACTCTTTCTAATCAAAGATATATTTCAAACTCTTGTGATCAGTAAATATATGGCACCTCTCACCAAATAAATAATGTCTCCAGATCTTCAACGCTAGGACTACTGCTGCTAGCTCTAAATCATGAGTAGGGTAATTGCATTCATGCTTCTTCAACTGTCTAGAAGCATATGCAATCACCTTTTCTTCTTGCATCAACACACAGCCTAGCCCTTGTCTGGATGCATCACAATAAATATCAAAATCTTTGCCTGACATTGAAAGAATCAATACTGGTGCCGTTATCAATCTCTTCTTCAATTCCTGAAAACTCTGATCACATTTCTCTGACCACTCAAATTTTGCATTCTTCTTGGTCAAAGAAGTCAAAGGTAACGCTATTCGGGAGAAATCTTCCACAAACCTTTTGTAGTATCCTGCTAAACCAAGGAAACTACGTACCTCTATAGCATTGGTCGGTCTCTCCCACTTAACAATAGCTTCAGTTTTCTGAGGGTCAACACTAATACCATCTGCTGACACAACATGCCCAAGAAACATTACGCGATCGAGCTAGAACTCGCATTTACTGAACTTGGCATACAATTGCTTATCTCGCAATGTCTGCAATACTATTCTCAAATGGTACTCTTGTGCAACTTTGTCCTTCGAATATATCAGAATATCATCGATGAACACTATAACAAACTGATCTAGATATTCGTGGAATATCCTGTTCATCAAATTCATAAATACTGCTGGAGCATTCGTCAAACCAAACGGCATTACTCTTAACTCATAATGCCCATACCTGGTCCTGAATGCTGTCTTGGGAATATCGGACTCTTTCACCTTCAACTGATGATATTCTGATATCAAATCAATCTTGGAAAAAACTGACGCACTTTTCAACTAATCGAATAGGTCATCGATACGTGGTAAAGGATACTTGTTACTTATCGTAACCTTATTCAACTGTATGTAATCTATGCATAATCGCAGTGTTCCATCTTTCTTCTTTAAAAATAATACTGAAGCTCCCCAAGGTGATACACTAGGTCTAATGTATCCCTTATCGACTAACTCTTGTAGTTGAGTCTTTAACTCTTTTAGTTCGCTTGGTGCAATTCTGTACGGTGTCTGTGAAATCGACGCTGTCCCAAGAAACAAATCAACACTGAACTCAATCTCCCTATCAGGTGATAATCCTGATAGATCATCAAAAAACACATCTGCAAACTCTTTTACAACTGGGACGTCTGCAGGTTTCAGCTTCTATTTCTTTAAATCAACTACGTGTGCTAGATAAGCCATACAACCTTTCCTCATCATCTTCGTAGCTTTCATTACTGAAATTTGACATGTAGGAATAACTTTCCGTTCCCCTCTGAAAATTACCTCCGTTGTTCCTGATCTCCAGAAAGTCACTTCCTTTGTATGGCAATCCATGGTAGCATGGTTGGAATACAGAAAATCCATGCCCAAAATCA
>JBBPDJ010000002.1:9899424-9916071 GCA_037974625.1 Cucumis cinereus | reverse complement strand
TTTTTTATGGGGGACAATGATATAGATCTATTATTTTCTATCCCAAATAGATAGAGATAGGCCAGTATCACTATCTGAGATAAAAAGTGATAAATCTATATTATTATTCATCCCAGATAGACAGAGATAGACCACTATCAGTGTCTGAGATAGATGGATGATAATCGCTGGCTCGCCGTTGTGAATCGCGTGGAATAAAAATTGTGCGGGCATTTTTGGTATTTTACACATTGACTGGGCTTTTTTAGGTGGGCTTTTTCCGTTTTCCAAAATTTTTCTATGAGTTGTAATTATTTTGATTTTTTTTCTATATTTAAAAAGATCCCTGATAATATTATAATTATTTCTTTTCCATTTTTCTCCTTTAAACACCAAAATCCAAACTAAATCCCAAATGGTAGATTAAAATCAGAATGACCAAAAGAAATTATTACCTCAAATTTGGGGGTTGTTACAAAATCTCAAAGAGTAGAAGACTGTGAGATGGGGGAATAAGGAACCTTAATTTAAATTGAGGGTAGTTTTGGAATAAAACCAATGAAATTAGACTCTCTTATTGTACTGTGAGTTTAGTTTTCAAAATTGCCATATTTACAAATTTTAAAACATTGATGACATGGTTACTAATAGCTATATTTAATTTGTCATTCAGTGTAATTTCTCTTAATCAAACAATCAATTATTTAATTTAGTTAAACATATTAGTTTTAATTCAATTAATTAAATAAAAAAAACTTTGTAAGTTATGCAGTGGAGTAGGGAAGTGGGTGAACTTCCCTCCCACTCTCGTGTTTGCAAAATGAGGGGTCGTTGGTTTTTACCTAAGAAAGACTCTCTCAAATATCAACCTCTCATTCTCAAAAGTTTATTAATTCAGTGGTTACTCGACTAAAATCAAACATAACTTATTCAAACGGAAGAAACGAGGAAGTTGATTGTCAAACTCTTGAAGAGAACAACAAAATTTCAAGATTTATAATGAAGTATTAAGTAGTCTTATACCCATCGGATGTGGAGAAAACCCGATGCATATTTGATTACCTTATTAATGTTTCTTTCTCATTAAGTATTTAAAAAAGTATGGGAAAGAGATGGATAGAGAGATGAGAGAAGTGAGTGTGATTAAGTTCACATTTTTGTTTCCTATATAGTTGAGGATTGTCCCTTCATTGTTGTTGCTAATGAAGCAATGGCCTCTCCCACAGTTAAGAAGACATTATTTGGCCTCAAAATGTCTTGATTTTCATCTGCTTTTTGCAACTTTTCCAATACTTCACCCATTGGGTTCACCAACACAAGCTGTAAAAATGATGAATACAACAATTAATTTATAACCATCAAAGCACCACACATACACAGTTATTGTAGCATTGTTTTAGGACATGATAGAAAGAGGCAATTAACAAAATGTTATGTTAAAACTGTGTACTTGCCTCAACACCCTTCTTTTCCAATGCTCTCCTTAAATCTTTGAACAGTACGACTCCACTAGTGTCTATACCACTCACACCTGCACCATTTTCACTAACTTCTTAATCATATTAAACCAATAAATGATTCAGTTCCAAATCACAAAATGCCTCCAACAAATATTAACATTATTAGTTCATTTTAATTATTTTAAAATCACTTTCAAACATGTTTTATCCATTAGCTTACCAGATAATTCTAAAACCACAAACTCAAGTCTAGAACCCTCCTTCTTAACATCATCTCTACCACCTTCATAATCCTCAATCCATCTCAAAATCCTTCAAAGCAAAGGGCCAAACAGACAGAAAACTATTAGATGTCAATAAATTTAAATGTTCAATTTATCTTTATACTTTCTTTAATTAGGTCTTAAATTTAGCCATGCAAGGTTAGTTTTGTCAAGATTAAATATGAATAATAAACTAAGATATAGACTAAATTTATGATTTATTAAAAAAAACAGGTACTAATTATAATTTAACATTTGAATTTGAGAGTAGAAAGACTAAAATTGAGCAAAATGTGATGGGTAATAATAAGAACCTTTCATTGAGATAAGTGGTGTTGGCAAAGTTGATTGGAGCTTCAATGCTTAAAATGAGAAAGCCTTGAACGGTCATTGCATCCTTGTATTGGTGAATGTTTCTATATATATCTGTTCCACCTATGTTCCCCAACATCGCTGTTTTTGGCCTCGTGATTTGTAGGATGATCTTGAAAATTGATATCCCAACCTGACCATCAACATAGATTGTATTATTAAGAACATAACCCATCATTCCTAAATACTAAAAGTTCTAAATTGGTTAGATTTCAACCCTTAAAATTATATTTTAAGATAAACAAATTAGCAACTAAGTGAAAGTATAAAAGTAGTGAAGCTTTTGGATTGGGAAGAACTTACAGCAATGGCGAGACCATGTTGAACAGAGATGAGAATGACTCCCAAGAAGGCACAAAGCATCACAACGAAGTCGAACTTGTCGACCTTCCAAATGGAATACGCAGACGGGATGTCGATAAGGCCAACGACGGCGGTGACAATGATGGCAGCCAACACCAGATTGGGAGTGTATTGAAACAGAGGCATCAGAAACAACAAGGTTACCATTATGGTGACTGACATTACGATGTTGGACACTGCGGTTTTGGCCCCTGCATTATGGTTCACTGCTGACCTTGAAAATGCACCTGAAAATTCAGTTTCCACTTTTAGAGATCACCACACAGTTAAAAAGATATTATTGTATTATGTGTTGTTTAATTCGACAACTCTTTGTTGAACATATACATATGTTAAGCACTAAACTTATTTATTTTACTTTTGGATAAGTAAGTTAAATATAAAATTGTTATCAGACAAATATGATAAAGATGTTGAAATGAAACCTGTTGTGACGTAGCAAGACGTGAAAGAGCCAACCACGTTCATGAGGCCGATTGCAATCATTTCTTTGTTACCATCCACACGGTAGTCTTTTATAGCTGCAAAAGTTCGCCCTACTGCGATTCCTTCCTGTGTTTTAATTTCATCACTCATGTTTTTCATTTATTAAATACATTTTACTATCAAACTTTAACCATATCAAAATTTTAAGGAATCTCCTTTCCAAACAACCCAACTTTTTTAAATACCAAAAACCAATTTTTTTATTTGAATTTAATTGCTATATTTGTAACTATCTCTTAAATAAACTTACAGTGAGAGAGATGATGCCGGTGACGAGGCCAGTCTTAATAACAAGACCAAGGTGTGATCCTTCGAAACGTAGCATGTTCAATGAAGGTGGGTTCAATCCTTCTTCCAATTTTCCTATCTGCCAAAAACACTCTCCATTGTCATTTCTTTTTTTTTTTCTTTCTAATATTTTTTTAATCTTCTTTTTTTTTTTAAAAGAAAAATATGTATATATGTATATTAATATAGGTCAACTTTCCAAAAAAAAAAAAAAATTGAAATTTTCTTTTCAAATTTTTGCTTTTGATCACTTTTTCATTTTAAATCTCTGAAAGTAGATTACAAACAAATTTATTTCTTAAACATATAACTCTTTTTTTTAAAAAAAAAATTGTTAAATCACAAGTTTAGTTTTTGAACTTTGAATTAATTTATGCTTATATTTGGTTCCATAAATCATTAATAACTTTCAAGTTTGTGTCCAATAAATTTTAAAAACTTAAGACTGAAAAAACATAAAATCAGTTGGAGAGGGATTAAACACACAAACATGAAAGTTCAAGTATTGAATTAAAAATAAATAAATGATAAGAAAAAAAAAGGGGATTTAATGAAAGAAAACTTACAATACTGATGCCATGGCGATTGGCCTTGAATGCAAAAACCAAAATGGTTGAAAGAATGACTGACACTAAAGGAGCTCCAGCTGATACCCAGAACAACTTTGGCTTTTTCATGCTCTATATATATGATATTCAACACATCAATTTACCAAATAATCAAACTATATATATCTTAATAATTACATATAATCTAGTAAATTTATTTGGAACGGACAAATTATTATTAGGATACAATGTCATTGATTCATAATAATCAGTCAATGTGGATTTTTCAAAATAAAATATTTCAATATTTTGAGGTTTCAATTATGTCGTAAAATTTGAAAACTTTGATTTTGTATTACCTTCTAACTTTGAGATTTGTATCAAATTTATTTAAATTTAAAATTGAGGCAAAGAAAAATATAATTTAAAAATTGTATATTTTGATTTCATGGAAGTCAAGATTTACTCTTTATTATTTTGATAAAAATCTTCGTAAATAGTACGACCATAGTCGTATTTATTTCATCTGAAAAATATAATGTAAGAATATTGATAGAATAAAAAAATTTAGACATGATTAAATGTTAAAGTTTAAAAGAATATACATCTAAAATTATGGTTTAGAATAAAACTTAGAAAAGTGAATAAGTAAAAAGAAAAAATGAAAGAGAGAGGAAAAATACAATGTGTCTTGTGAGGAGAAGAAAGAGAAGGAAACAAAATCCCATCAGAATAGTCTGCCATGACCACTGCACATTCACAAATACCAATCAAATAAAGAAGAAGGAAAAAAAAGGTCACCAACTTTTCTCCATTTTTTTTTATTTAATTAATTATTTTCTTGTTTTATTTGTTTGTCCACTTTTCAACTCACATGCCTTTCCATTTTTATTCCACCTTTTCTTCATCATTTTTTTATATATAAATTAAAAAGAAAAGAAAAGAAGTTTTTTTGTTTATTTGTTTGTTTATCTACATGGTCTATGTACTTTATCCTCCATTCTTTATTATTCCATTCAATCATCTCTTGATTGGGTAGATTCCAACACCAAAATATGACTTTCTCCCTAATTCTGTTTTTAAATAATTTTATTAAGCTTTTATGAGTCTAACTATGCATGAGATTAGATGGACATGTGATTTTATCTTAAAACTCAATTCACAATTAAAGAAAAAATAAAAAAAGAACCTCGTGAGTGTGATGAAAAACTGAGGACAAAACAGGAATCAGACCCATTTGTTTAGTGAAATGAGTGATTCCAAGCAAGCCTTTAAGTTGCTGTAAAGACACAATAATGGCTGCTCCTGCCATGAATCCAATCAAAGTGGCCTTGGATAGAAAATCTATTATAAACCCAAGTCTGCAAAACCAATTTTTCAATTAAATTAATAATCTTTTTTAATTAATTTACTTTTGGTTTAGGGTAATGTAATAATGTTACCGGAGAAAGCCGAGGGAAGCCTGAAAGAGACCGGCGAAGAAGGTGGCAGTGAAGCCAAGTTGAAGAAAAAGGATGGGATCTTTGATGGGAGAAACTTCTTGTCTCAACATTGAACCTAATATTAATGATGCAATTGAAACAGGTCCAACTGCTAGATCTCTTGAGCTTCCAAGAACAGCATATACTAATGGTGGAACAAAGCTTGAATCTTCATATTTTTTAAACAAAATCAATATCAGATTAACTTATACTTTTATGCTTACTATACCAATTATCTTTCCTTCTTTTTTTTTTTTCATTTTTCAAAATTTACTTACAAATATCTCTCCAACCTCTAAATTTTGTAAAAAGCCAAGGTAATTTTTTTTTTTAAAAAAAACTTTCAAAAAATTATTTATGTTTTTGGAATTCAGCTAAAAATTCAACTCTTGTATTTAAGAAATGTGCAATTTGTGGTAAGATGTGAAAGAGAAAATTTGACTTAATTTTTTTTTTTTTAAAAAAAACGAAATAATTATCAAACGAAGTCTAAATGATTACCAAGTAAAACCTTAAGTTTTATTCAATCTTTTATGGTTCAATAAAATAATATATGTAGAGAATGAGTAGCACGAATTAGAAAAATGAATATTTAATATGTAAATATTGTTTTGATAAGAATTTAGGGTATTTTGATTTAACTTTTCAAAAAATTGAAGTTGTTTGATAACCACCATTCAAAAAATAGTTATTAAAACACTACCAAATTTATTTAAAAAAATTTAATAAAAGAAAATAAATTATTTAAACTCTAATAAATTTAAACATGCGTTTTTATAATATGAAATGGTGAATTAGTTAATTTTTTCCTAACCCAAACTCTGAAAATAATTTGTTGAGAGAAAAGATGAAGAAAGAGGGAAAAAAGGAGAGAGAAGAAAAGTAATGAAAAAGAGAATCAAAATGATTTAATTTTTTCTTATTTTTTTTAATATTTTGAATCTAAGGGAGAATCAAAAGAAATTATTGATGATGTTGAAAATAAGGTGGTGGCTGATTCTACACCTTTTGGATTAACATAAAATGTAACTTTAAAATATATTTACTTTTTTTAATTTACTTCTAACCATTATTCTTTAGACAAAGTGATTTGATTGAAAAATTATTGTAAATGGAAAAATTGTTAAAAGTATTTATAAAATATACCAATATTTTAGATTTTATCAATAATACACACTAGTCTATCAGTAACTATTGAAGTTTATTACTGATAGAAGAGGTTTTTTAAAAATAATGAAAAAAAAAAGAAAACTATTTGCTATTCATTGCAAAAAAAAAAAAAAAAAAGAAAACTAATATAATTGATTTTGGCATGAGGTATAAATATTTTGTCAATTTTATTATTTTATATAATATTTCTAAATAAAATATGAAATTTTATTATATTTTATAAATATTTTAATTGTCGAATTTTAAACTTCATTTTCTAAATTGACAATCACATAGAAGAAAAAAGAAAGATAGATAAAAGGGTAGAGAAACTGATAAAATATGGGAAGAGAGAGAAAGAAAATGATGGAGAATGAAGAGAGAGAGAGAGAGAATAATTGGGGAAGAGAGAGAAAGTAAAGAAAAGATGTTGGGGGAAATGGAAGAAATAATACTCACAAAGTCCAACAATGGGAGGCAAATTAGCAAGCTTAGCATAGCTAATACCCTGTCCAAATTAATTAATTAATTAATTATCAAACTTTAATTAACCCTAAATCTTAATATAACTCCAACTCATCTTTAACACTGTGTTTCAATACCAAAAATGCTTACAAACACTTCAAACCTCATTTCAAATGAGTCCTAAATTTACCATACTTTTCTTTTCTTTTTCTTTTTCTTTTTTTTTTAAAAAAAATGTCAAAAAAGTTCATCAAATTTTTTTACAAAAGTAATTGTCGTAGATGAGACTTTAAAAGTTAATAATTATGCCTACGAGAATACATTAGTAAAAGACCACAATAAGTTAATCTGTATCAATGAATTCTTTTATATTATGTTATATCTGTAAATAACTTTTTGACCTTCTTTCTCGTGAACATTAAACTTTTCGTCCCAACAAAATGGGACTCCCATACTACTCATACCATTGAAAAACACACAGAAAAATGAAAATGATTAGTGAATTAAAACATTATAATCTCTATCAAAACCTCACAATGTCCAGATCTGTGGAATTTAAAACAAATCAAAACTCACACACACACACCCAAATTAAAAAAGAGAAACCTGAGGTATGGCCAAGCTAGCAATGGTGAGACCAGCAACAACATCAGATTTAAAAAGGGTAAGATTATAATGAGATCCCCATTCAAGAATTGGGAATATATATTGAGCTCCAATAACCCATTTTCTGGCCGGAGATTGACCCTTGAACTGCCGGAGAGGATCGTCCGGAAAAAATATTTCCTTTAGCCGGTTCCTCATCTTCTCCAACCAGCTTCTCCTCGGCGGCGAAACAACCGGATGAATAATTTCCACACAGTGCTCCGGTGGACCCCGGGGCGGCGCCGCCCGCTTGCTACTCCCATTTCTATTATTATTGTCGTCGTCTCCCATTTTGTTGTTCAATTGGCCTTCTCTCTTCAAATCAGTACGTTTTTTTTTTTGTTTTTCTCTTTCGGGCCTTTTTATTAGGGTAGACCATATATGGCCCCCACTTCATAAACTTTATTTCACATTATCACTATTCACTATCACCTCCATTTAACCTCCACTTGCTAATATACTAATTATGTTTAAATCATTACTCCATATAACAAATCTACCTTATCACAAAGTTGTAATTAAAATGGGAAAAATTGAGAAAAGAAAAAAAAAAGAAAAAAGAAAAAAGAAAAAGGGAGAATGTGTGGGAAGGAATTGTTTGATGGGTTAAGGGTTTGGGCATCCACCTTATCACAATTGAATTGAGTTAGATGAGAATGTGATGTGTTGTCTCATGATTTTCAAATTATTTGGTTGTAATTAATTATAAATATTGAGGAAAAGACAAAAATGATATTAATGACTTTAGAAATTTTGTCGGATGAGAAAAACGTTAGTTAAGAGATACACATCTATTTACCCTAAACAAAAACATTCATAGATTAAGCTCTTCCACAAAACACCCACCCTAAACCTTTCAAATAACACACACTCTCTAACTTCTCTTCAAAAACTCCCAATTACTAATAAGTAAAAAGGCTAATCTACTCTTACAAATAATAATAATAATAATAATAATAATAATAATAATAATAATAATAATAATAATAATAATAATAATACATTAACACTCCCTTCCCCAAACTTAGGATGCAAACTTAGGATGATAAGCATTGAGAGTTTGTCAAACAAAAACTGTGCAGAAGAGGAATTCATAGTTTTATTAAAAGGTAAGGTTGAAAATTTTGCCAATTTACAATCACTATAATTAAACATGCATTGCCCTCTCTAAATACGCCAAACCTCTTATACACACCAAAAACAGTAGTCAACCATAAATTAAAAATATAGGACTAGCCACTTAAACAAAAAAGTATGACAATTTATTTTGGTATGGTATATAAGCTATAATTAACTCAAAATTAAACATACCTATGCATTTACCCCTATGCCAATGGTAATGTTAATATAAAACTTAATTAAACATAACTAATGCTTTTATTCATATATCAACTCTCAAATTCAATATAAAACTTCAACTTAAACTTAACAACATCAACAACTTCGCATAAATCCAGACACATACTCTCACCCACCCCCAACACACACTTTAATTTTATACTTATATTTCCAAACAATACTTTTTACAAAAATTCGTCAAACTCAACCTAAAATCTACACACTTACCCTCCACGTCTCACATCTGCAACATCATCCTATAAAATATAACCAAGCCACTGACACCTGCAGATATTTGTTCATAGACACTGCTCAATAATAACAATCAAAAATGGTCTTTGTATTTTTGTAATCTTTATAGCCTTGTTTATTTCTTTTTTTGTCAAGGACCATTATGACCTATATATATGTATTCCATCCCTTGTATCATTTTCATAATAAGAGAAATATACAAAATCCTCATATCGTGGTCTTTTCTCCCTAACTAAGGTTTTTTACGTATACCATGTGTTATTCTTTCTTCTTCTCCTTTAATTAATTTTTATATGGTATCAGAGTCATGGATACAAAACCTTAGTCTTCATTGACGAAAATCAACAAATGGAAAATCCTACCACTTAAATCTTGACCACCAACGATAACCGTTGTTCTGTAGTCGTCTTTCGTACAGTTCGTACAACTTCCATCAAATCTGACGTCGCTGCCATCTAGACTGCGAAACTCTTCCATCAGTTCGTACCGACACTTATCTTCAATCTTTTGGATGGTCAGAGTGGTATTTCCTAGGTGATGGTTCAACAACTGGAAAACCTCTAAATAAATTTTCAGCACCAAATAGCTGCTCTCAGGACAACTCTAGCTTCTTCCACCTTCACAAATTCTGCTATTCCGTTAGTCCTACCGATGTATTTAGAGAATCCGATAATATCATTTTCTACATTAAAAACTACTAATTGTTTATCTGGTTCAGTTGCCATGGAAAACTCAAGTTTAATTGCTTGAGAGAAATTGAATGATCAAAATTACTTCTCATGTTCTTAATCCATTAAGATGGCTCTTAAGGGTCGACATAAATTTGAACCTTTGACAAGGAAGGTATAGAAACATAGGTCGGGAGATACTTAAAAACGAATTTGGAAGGGAGAAGACTCTCTTCTGCGGTACGGGTTAATTAATAGTATGGAACCTCGGATTGGGAAACCATTGTTGTCTGTTGCTACAGCCCGAGACATTTGAGGTACTGTTCAAAAATTATACTCGAAGTGTCAAAATGCGTCTCGTCTCTACCCTTTATGAAAAAAAAGTTCATGAGTTTAAGCAAGGGGCCATGAATGTTACATCCTAATTTAACAAATTTTCCCTAGTTTGGTAGAAAATGGATTTGTGTAGAGAAATTGTCTGTGATTGTCCTTGCGAAGGTGTTGAATACTTTAGAATAGAGGATGTTCACCGCGCAAATGATTTCTTTTCTGGTTTGAATTCCAACTTTTACTTGGATCGTGGTTGAATACTGGGTCAAAGACCTATCTCGTCCTTAATGGAGGTGTGTTTAGAAGTTCATTTAAAGGAAGACCATACGAGCGTGATGAACATCATAATTGTTCCATCTATTGGTTATGTTGCCTTTAGTGCAAAGTCCAACTCTGACACTGACAATCAGAATGGAAAATTTATCCCGATATATGAACATTGCAAGAAACTGTGGCATACAAAGAAGAACTATTGGAAGTTACATGGTCAGACACTGAACAGTAATAGACGCCCATTGAATGACAAGCACAACTCTGGTGAGGCCTTCATAAGTGAACCGTGGTTAAAGCAACATTACATATGGTATCTTTTTTGACTCTCCATTCTAGCTTTGTTTTCTTAACTTGATGATCACGAACTTTTGAGATCATCATTGAAATAGTTTCATTCTTGAAATTATATTTAGTACGAAAATAAAAACAATAAGGACATATATGTCTCGGTTTGCCACAATACTTACATATCCATCTTCGTTTACTATTTGTTACTCTAGACACTGGATTCTCTATCTTATCAGAAGAATTTTTAAAATGAGTTGACGCATAACTAGTTTGTGAAATTTTTACTTCTTCAGACTGGTCATAGCCAATTATCCTCTAGTCAGTCGAGGATCTCCCAAAATTCAGTATCTCGTTTAGATCATTTGTTCCCGAGTTTAGCATTCGTACAGACTTTGATATAGTCTCCAACTCAAATCGTGTGTCTCTCAACTCCTTCTTTAGATCAAATATGATTGACAATAATCGATGATTCTCTTCTATTAAACTCTAAATTTTGTATTTCTGTTGTTCTAGAAAAACTAAGTCATCTTCACTACTTTCACTTTTTGCTTATTCTACATACTCTTCTACGATTGCCATTCATTCTCCTAACAACTCATAATTCAGTGGTTCACTCCCTTCATCATTACTAGTATCATCTAAAATACACAACTCAGCAAAGCACAAATTTCTTCTTCACTATCACTATCACTATCCAAGAGAGTTGCTATCATGCCCTTTTTCTGTCTTCTCAAAGAGGTGGGACACTAAGCTTTGTAATGTCCAAAACCTTTACACTCCCTACAACGAAAATTATGATTGCTTTTTAATGGCCGATTATTTCCTCCCATTTCAATTTCTTTCTTTTTGCCAATTGAATTTATGCATCTAGATGTGTTTATATTTCCCTGACTCCCAAACCTTCTATTAAATCTCTTGACAAACTTTGAGACTTATTTTTTCAGAGGGGCTATAGGTAAATTTTCATATGTTTCCTTGTCTTAATTAGCAAAAGGTTCTGTTTTAGAAACAAATTGGAGTACGAGTTCCTTTCCTTTTTTTTTTTTTGTCATTTTCATCATTGAACGTTAATTCAAAGTTGCACAGTGAACCAAACAACTCATCCATTTTCATTGTAGATATATCATTTGTCTCTTCAAATGTAGTGACCTTCATATCAAATCTCTTTGGTATTGAGCGTAAAACTTTTCTGACTAACTTTTCTTCAGATAACTTCTCACCAAGAGCATATGATTCATTTGCAATGTCCAACACACGAACATTATAACCTGAGATGGTCTCATCATCTAGCATTTTGAGAGATTCAAACTTTGTGGTAAGAATTCGTAAATGAGAACTCTTTACTTTTGATGTTCCTTAGTGGGATACTGCTAGAATATCTCAGGCCTTTTTTGCAGAAGTACATGTATTGGTGAGTCGAAAAACATTCCTGTCAACACCATTGAATATAGCATTTAGAGCATGTGATTTGTCAAGAGCTACATTATCTTCATTTTCTGTCCAACTGTTTTTAGGTTTAGGTGTAACAACACCATTTTCTCATGTTTTTACAGAGGGTGTCCAACCAGTTAGAATAGCCTTCCAAGTTTTGCTATCGATAGGTTTAAGAAAATTTGTCATCCTAGTTGGTGGCGTCTAGAACAGGAGGTCTAGTAGTGGAACTGGCTTCTCTAATTGCATCCATGAACAAGATAGTATATAAGACTTGCTTTGATACCAATTGAAAAAGAAAAATATGCTTGATTAATCAAGAATCTCTTAGTTAACTGTAATGCTATCAACTAGAGAAATAACTCAGGATGCAACAGAAAGTAATTTAGAGAACACAGAGAAATTGGTAACCTAGTTCGGTAGATACCACCTACATCTGGGGGGCTTGTATGCCCTAATGAGAACAATTTTCCAATATGCAAAAAAAGTCTTGTGTGCTTACAATCAAGTAATGATAAACTATCAAACTCTAAACACAATTTGGTTAGATAATCAAAAACAAATTTCAGACACTTCTAAAATCTTTCAGTTACAAGTTATCTTGTATCTTCAAAATACAAGCTCTCCCTGATTTAATGCTCTAGATACGATAAGAGTTAGGCTCCCCCTAACTTATTCAACTCTCGTCGTTATTGTTCTTCACGAAGTTAATTCATGGACAATCAACAACATATACACACTTCCAAACACATCATGCACCTTGTAACTAACACATTAACGCTTCAACTGCTTTACGAAGTCAGTGACCAAAGAATCAACAAAGCACATATTGTGATGTTCGTAACGCATTTGTGATTCGAAATTAATACTTGAAAAACTTTATGAAGTCAATGGTTAAATAATCAATCAATGCACATATTTAGATAATCATATCAGACTTCTTGTTTAGGAAATCATAAGAGCGTCATATTCTTCATAAAGTTAATACTGGACAATCAACCGTACACTTAAACAATATGCATCATATATCAGAAAAATTCAAACCCCATCTCCATACCTTTTCCGTAGTCTTCTACTCTCTCTGGCGTATATACTTGTTCGCTGAATTTTTAAATCTTTCGAAGATCATATACATATATATAATCACAGAATAATGATCTTAAAAGATATTTTCAAATATCTTTTAACCATATTTTAAAAACTTAATATCTTTTGATAAAATATTGAGATTCTTCAAATAAAATAAGATATCTTCCCAATTATCAAGGAATCAAATCTTCAAGATTCTATAATTCGTGAAGATAATATTTTGTGATAATTTGAAACAGAAATATTATCTAGCCAATTAGAACTAACACAATCAAATATCAAAACCCAAAATCCCAAATCAATTACCAATGTTGTGAATCAATTTGGTCAAAGTCTTATGAATTTTAACATTTCTCAAACTGAAGTGGACATAGTGGAGATCAAAAATCACCTATTGGTTTTTTCTCTAATAGCATATGATAATAGAGGGAAAACTAGCTAGGGTTTGGTTATTAATCAAAAGTACTAAAAATGACATATACACACTAATGAAGTTTATATAGATACTTCAAACAAGATTGAAATAAATATATGGCTAATATATTTTTAGGATAATTAATAATAACAAAATATGTTGATTAAAAAGGATAAGTCAGTTTAATATATAGAAGTTTTAAAAGTTTCAAATTTAAATTTGGTTTGTTGAGTTAACAACAACTCTTTAAATCTCTCAAAATCTCTTTTAATTTGTCCACACATATTGATGGTTTCTTTCCTTATTCAAAATATACATTTATTTCCGTAAGTTGAAGATAATTTTGTGGAAAAGAGATAAAGATAAAGAATATATAGAATAAAGATTTAAAGAAAGAAAAAAAGAATATTTCAACATCAAGAACAAGTTTTAGAGGAAAAAAACATGATTAAAAAAAAGGGGAAAATGGAAAAACAAAAAAGAAAACTTTTTTGGAGAGAAACAAATAAAAGGGTCCCAAAATGATATAAAATGTTGTGTCCATTGAAAAGCATACAAAAGTTGATTTGCTATTAATTATATTCAAACTTATTTGTGTTTAGAGTTCATTACAAACTAAGTTCATCTTTACCTTTATACCTATAACCATATTCTTTAGTTTATTCTCTTGTCTTCCTTTATATACATATATAGAAAAAGATTCAATTATTAATGTTTGTTTTGTACAAATTTAGTACTTCTTCACTACCAACTTCCTTCAAAAGACATTCATTTGTTTCTTTTTCTTTTAGACTTTTTAGTCTTTATTGACTATCAACAACACTTGGTTTATCATTTTTCCAACATTACAATCTAATGAATTTATCCTTGTAGTGTAAATATGTTTTTATACACAAAACTTTGGAGAGTGCCAAATTTGTTTTATCCGCATAAGCAGACAATGTCGAGGAAAATTAGTTGGATTGCGAAATTTTGTTTCATTGCCATTGATAAAATGTCTACCGTAACTACGAAAAGACGCTATAGAAAGCATATTATAGTGTTTTTTTTTTTTTTTTTTTTTTTTTTTTTTTTGCAAAGTCCTAACAAATTAACAATCCACGCTATTCAAAGTATTGGACTTTTTATTGCGTTTTTTCGATGCTATAGAAAAGTCCTCCTTTATATACTGTTTTGCTGCATGTTATGAAATGTTTCCTTTTATAGCACTTGTTAAATGCTATGAAATGATAGATTTGACATAGCGATTTGTACTTGCTATAAATACAAGCTTAAAATATCACATTTAATATTTGTAAAAAATTAAGGTAGCATTTGTGAAAAAGCTATAGAATTACTGTTATAGCCAAAATATGTGGCTAATTTTGTCTATTATAACATTTTCTGCAGCTATAATTTTATATTTAATGAGAGCCAATTTTCATTGTCAAACTTTTTTAATATTCACGGTGTTCATAAGCTTTTTATAGCTTTAATGAAAACTATTTTATTGCACATTATAAAGCTTTTTGTGTACAAACATAATGCTATTGTTGCGTTTCATTCATGGCTACACATTAGAAGTCAAATAAAATTATACTTCTATAATCTCCAAAATAAATATCATCAAAATGAATATCTAAGTAAGCATTCAATACAAGATTCATATGACCCAACAAAAAAGAGATTGCTATGATTACCACAAACTTGGAGATGTGAAACAAAACATACAGTTTATAAATTACAAAATTGTTGGGTTTTATGTCCAAAACTCGTAGATAGTAAATGTAATCCATTGATCAATATTAATAAAGAGTTATTATTCTAATTTTAATGAAGACTTATTGATTTTTTTATTATTTTATCTTATTAACCTAAATCCAATAAACTAACATCCTAAGTTGCTTTATGAGTTTTGAACTGTATGTGGAGACATACAAGGATCAATCACTACTACAGCAAAGGGTTTACTTGACAGTTTTTCACTGTCAAGTAAGAGATTACTTGACAATTTTAAATTCGTCAAGTAATCCATTGTCAAGAATAAACATTTTTTTCTTGACAGTGTAAAATTGCCAAACATAAGAGTTTACTTGAGAGTTATCCACTGTCAAGCCTAATGCTTCATTGTCAAGTAATTCAGTGTCAAGAATAAGAAAAAATTCAATATTAACGATTTTCTACTCTCAAGAATTCGTTACTCTTGATGGTTTATCACTGTCAAGTATGATGTAATTCTTGACACTTTACAACTGTCAAGTTTTAGACTATACTTGACAATGTTTCACTTTCAAGTTAATTTTGTAATTTTTTTTAAATTTAAAATTTATTATATCCTGTATTTGTCCCTGTTTTGCACTTGTATTTGCATTTCTAAAATCGATACAATGGAAAGATAAGAACCAAGATCATACATTGATTGCATTTTACATATCCAACGCTTGAATCAAATTGAGAAAGTAATATGCATAACTAAACTTTAAATTTCAGATATAAATATCTGCTACACATAGGAGCAAATGTAATATGCTACTTAACATCAAATATACTCTACATTAAACTTCAAACTTCAAACTTCAAACAAACTCTCCCCCCACCACCAAACCAAAACCTAATGTAAATCAACTATGAAAACTGATTAGGATCTTGCAATTAGTAGTTACACTAATAATATAAGTATGGATGCAGTTTAATAACACTCAAATGTAAAGAAACAGACACCAAGACGTTGTTAACCCAGTTCGACAATCAAGCCTACATCTGGGGGGTTTTCACCCTGATGAGATCAGCTTTATTACTATCACAGAAACTCCTCACAGTTTTCAGAGTTACAATTTATGTCATAACTTTGGGCTTTATTACTATCATAGAAACTCCTCACAGTTTCCAGAGTTACAATTTATGTCATAACTTTGGATAATAACTACAGTCACACCAACTGCATATGGAATGTCCGGTCGACTAGCTGTCAGGTACAATAGGCTGCCAATCATGCTACGATAGGTCCCTTCTGATGGGATAAAAACCCATCGCAGCGGAAGAAATTCAGAATCATCTCAATTTTATTTTGGAAAAATTTAAAATA
>JBBPDJ010000002.1:9887764-9899324 GCA_037974625.1 Cucumis cinereus | reverse complement strand
ATCTTCATTTTGATTATTATATATCTTCTTATTATATTACTTAATAAATATAATTTGTAATCACTTTTTTTTTATTTTATTAAAACACACTACTACAAATTAACAATATGTCACTTGTCACTCTGCTATTTTAATAATTAGTTGAAATGTTATGAAAGTATGTGTCAAGTGCATCAATACATGCCTTTCTATTAATTATCTAATATGATTATTAGATTAATTTAAATTTACAAAAAAAATTCGTTAGGATTTTGAAATCGTACAAGACACACAGTGAATTAAAACTTTGCTGAGCCATTTATCAGTAGTACAGCCACTCCATTAAAACTGTCCCCATCATACAAAACAGAGAGAGATGAAGAAGGAACAGTAGAGAAAGAAAGCAACAACCCAAAAAAAAACAAGGGGAAGTAAGCTCAAATGGAATGAGGGTAATAAAAAGCAAAAGTTGGCATGTGTGTTCTGTGCAAATTTTAATGGAGCTTTTTCTTTCATTTTTTTTTCCTTTTTCCTTCTGTTGACCCTCTCTATTCTATTAAGAGCATTTAGAAAACTATGTCTCTGTTAGAAAAATTTATGAGTGAATTTGAAATAAATGCAAATGCTGAGAAGTACTACAAAATCTTCAAAGATCAAGTTTCTTATTTCCCATTATTTCCCCAAACTTAATCCAAAACTTAATAACAAAACATTGGTATTCATATGAGGACTACAAAGTTAAACTTTAGATTGAATAAAACAACTACTACTTTTTAATGAACTGAATATATTCAAAACTATATTACATAAAAAATGAAAGTTGACGAACAGAGAGGAAAAAGGTAGAATGAAACAAGATTTACATTATAAGTAAGAAGATTTACAGATTTACAATATATTCAAAACCCACATATAATCTTTCAAAATGAAGCATATAAGTAAGAAGCAAAGTAACAAATCATCAAATAAGAAAGAGACCAGAAGAAAGATAAAAGAAACTATAGTTCAATAGTAATGCCATTTATCAAAAGATAAAAGATAAAAGATAAACCTCATACAATCTTTCAAATAACAATTTAGATGGTTTAACTTCCCATGGTATCCTAAATGTAGATGGCTTTGTAAAAGCTTATCAAAAGGACTCTCGTTCTCTAAGAAAGGTATAATATAGATATATAGATAATACCCAAAAAATAAGAAATTATAATCATATATAGAATACATAGAATTGTGATATAATGAATTTTGGTAATTTTGATGCAGTGGTTAGGGAATAAAGTTTTCAACCAGAAATGGAAGACAATGGTAAAGCAAGCTCTTCAATATGTTCCTAGCACCATCCCTACTTTTAATCTACCGAACTTAGAGGTATTTTTTGTAGTACGTAGTTTGAATGAACTGGATGCAGTCTGATATATATATATCTATATATATATATATATATCAATATATATCTATATATATATTTTGATAATATTAGATGTAAAAAATAAAGCAGGAAAATTTAGAGGAAAATGCAGCAGGCATGGATGAAAATGAAGCTGTTTTCAACAAAAACAATTGTGCAAGTAATGGAAATTATGAGTTCCAACATCAAACATTGTTGGATGATTCTCAAGAGTACTTTTTGTCTAATCCCATATTTGAAGGTATCAAATTTAAAAGGAAAAAAAATCACCAGAAATGGTTACGGGAGTGGGCGCCCAGAATTACTGTGTAGAAAAAGGTAGTTTGAAAATTGGATGCTTTCATAAAAGAAATGGAAAACATCATAGAAAAGTTATGAGCAGATTTATTAATCACTTCTATGGGACACTGAATAATACAAACTACAGCAGAATGTTTCATTATTTTTCTCACTTTTCTTTCAAAAACCATCAAGAATTATCAATCTCAAAGTGTCAAGTATTCCTCTTTTTGTAGTAGTGAACAATTTCCAAATTAATTCTCGATTTAACTTGATTGGGTATCCAAAAATCTAAAATAAATATTCAATACTTACCCATATAATTAACGACGGCGACCGTGAGCGACAACGGAAAAATCAAATCCAGAGGATTAAATGGCATCAGCGAAAGAAGCGAAGCAAATGCCAGAAATCGGCGAAAAAAAATTTCTAAAGGACGGGCGGCGGCTTACGGAGAAGAAGAAAAAGGTTTTAAAGAAAAAATTTATACTTGCACGCATTCCAAGATACCCTAAATTAATAAATAATAATCTTAATTTATAAATAATACTATTATTATTTTATTAATAAATAATAATAATCTATTATTATTATTATTATTATTATCTTTTTCCAAATCAAATAAATCTTTTCCTTTTCCTATTCCAAATCAATCGAATCTTTCTCTCTACTCTTTCAATTATCTTTTAACCAAAAATAATCAAATAAATATACTCATATATATATTTAATTTCTTAATCAAAATAATTAACATCCCAAAACAAATTAGATCTTAAAATAAATCCAACTTATTCTTTTAAGAAAATTAACCTAAAATTATCTCAAATTTTTGGGATGTTACATCTACAATCATGGTATTTTAGTTAATTGATGGAGGATTGGTTTGTAGTTGCATTTCTTCTTTTCCTTAGAAAATAGGCAAATAAATTTGTAATTATCATACTACCATGTTGCTCTCTTTTTCTTTTTTTCTTGTTCAATGGACAAATCTAGGTAGATTAAACTTGGTTGAAATTTTATGGTTGCGGCTATTTTAAGGTGAATAAAAATTTATTTGTCGTACGAAAAAGAAGAATGAAAATTAGGGGTATTGTAAGGGTGGAAGCAAAATAGTGTAAGAGAAAAAAGTGGGTGTTTAGGTTCGATTTTCATGTATAACCTAGATAGGTATGTATTTGACTTGGTTATATTGTAAATGACAGTTTATAGCCATGAGGAGAGGGTAGAAAAATGTCAAATTATTGTCAGTTTCTATCTAGGCCGTAAGGAATGTCTCTAATTTTGCTATAAATTATTGTCAGCTTTTATGTAGGCGGTAAAGAATACTACTAAATGTTTGTTGTTTTTACCTTTTATAGTTTAAACAAGAGAGAGCTCATATTGATTCCGTTGTTGAATGCCACATTCACTTCATATGAAGTATCCTTTGTTTATAGGATAATTTATAGCATATTATAGCAATTTTACCCCAAGATTGGTCATATGAACTAAAGTTATTCTGTTGCAACTTGCAGGTAGGGACTATGTTGGGGGATGCTTTTTTTTCACCAGTTTCCTCATTCATTTGGTATGATACATATTGGAGTTACATTTCAGTACTTGAAAATGACTTGCCTAATAACATACTTTTGATTCATGCTATTTGTTGTTTCGTACTATTCATTCGGAGGTCAATACGTACAGAAATCTCATCGTTAGTTAATGTATTTATACACTACCGCCTTTATTCCGCCTGTTGTTGGTTTAGGTTACAAACATTTTAGATACTGGTTTGATGAAGATATTGTTTGAGGCTCTTTCCTTGTTCCATCTGAACACTTCTTTTGTCATTTGGAAAGTCATGAACATATTGTTTGCTGCTCCCCCCCCCCCCCCATCCTTTGCATATAGGTCAACTTTATATTGTTTGCTGCTCCCCCCCTTCTTTGCATATAGGTCAACTTTTATAGGTTAGGAAAGTGTTAGAATACAAATTTAATGAAGATTTTGTTTGTTGCCCTCTCCCCCCTTTTGCATATAGGTCAATTGGTTTAAGTTACGAACGTCTTAGAATACTAATTTCATAAAGATATTGTTTGTTGCCAGCTTTTTACTCCCCCCCCCCCCCCTTTTGCATTTAGGCGAATTGGTTTAGGATATATAAAAGAGTATGCAAACTTGTCTTCCCCCATGTTGTGCATAATAGTCTTGTGGACTCTTTTTTGTCACCTATATGCCGTGTGAGAAAAACTAGTTGTTGTCATGCGATTGACTTACAAAAGTACATTGTGTGTGATTTGACCTTCGCTTGGTACATGTATGACCTCTAAATAACGTGTTGCACATGAACATCTGCCATACTTACGTGTTAATTTATGTAGATATTTCAGGTATTCGACGAAAGCTTGGAGCGTAGAAGCATGGCACGATAGAGAAGTTGAAGTTGTCATTTGTTAAGTTGTACTTTGTTACTCGTAGAAGCATGACATGATGAAAGGTTGTAGTTTGTTAAGTTAAGTCGAAATTTTCATTTGTCTCCTTTCTTCATTTGTGTCATTGTATAAGGAAAAATATTTACTTTCAAATGTAAATTGACGCTTCATTATGAATATATGGAACATTTTTTATTTTACGATTACTTTTCTCACACTATTTATTTAATAATGACAATTACAATTACTTGTAGTCAATTGTAATTTCTTGACAGGAAACAAAAAACGTCAAATATAGTCAATACATGACAATGAAGTTCGTGTTGCTATAGGAAATTTAATGACACAAAAAATGTGTCGTACCCTATCAATTTGTAACATTAAACCGTGACGTAAATAAAGTGTCGTGAATAGCACATAATTGACAGAAAATATTCAATTTCGACCTCAATGATGACAATTTTTTTCTGTCGACGACAACGTTACAACGACACATTTAAAATGACACTAAAGAGTAAATACTGACACACAAAAATGTCACGCAAGGATAAAAACGACGTGTTTTTCGCTGTGTCATTAAAAGTCCTATATTGACAGTGGATACAAGGACGCAAAATATGTGTCACGAATTCTGTTCGTGACCCATTTTTGTGTCGTTATATCCCAGTTTTTTTGTAGTGCATCGATCTACTTATGTTTAGTGTCCATGTAATCCACCTCATGCATGCCAAATTGTTTATAAATAGTGACATTTTGTGGGCTTTGTAAAAAACACACACATTGGTTGAATTCCAAATAAATTGGAGAAAGTTGAAGCTTTTGAGAATTTTATATTTCCTTAATTTCATAAATTATTGTTATTATTATTATTTTATTTATATATACTATATTTTTATTTATTTTGATATTTTTTTCTTCATATTCGTGTTTCTGTTGTCTCTTATTTTTACAATATTTTCTTCTATACAACACTTAAAAAGGTCCTACATTTTCCAATTACGAAATTTCCTTGTTATTGGGAAATTATGGTTGGTTTCATTTCATATGGAGCCAACTTCGCTCGTTATCTAGGTTTGTACTAATTCAACGACTTTTTTTTAAATATAATATAATTTGAATAAACCATGACAAAAATAGGGAAAAAAGTAAACAACTCACAAAAATAGGTTAAGAAATTGTAAATCAAGTACACAACTTCTAGAAAACATGTACTTAGTCCATGTTTACTTAAATGAAACCGTAGACCTGATCCATGATTTAGAAAAAGGGACTCATCTGTAAATACACTATAAATATATTAATTAAAATTAAAATAAATGGTAACTAACTCAATAGTTGGCGAGTGACGTGTGTAACTTTGCCTACTTTCTTTAGTATAAAATTTTCAATATTGTATATATAGGTTAAATTGTTTTTTTTCTTCAAATTTGGAAGAATATGTATATTTGGTTCCTCAAATTTTTAAAACTCAGAGAATAAACACATATTCTCCAAAATTTGAAGACTAGAAGAGCAAGTTTTCCTATATTTATTTTGATTAAACTACAAGTTTAATTTTGTAACTTTCTTGTTTATGTCCAATAGGTCTCAAACTTTCAATTGTGTGTTTAAAAAGTGTGCTAATTAAATAATTCAAAAAAATTTTCTTTTAAGTCTTTCAACTTTCGATTTTGTCTGTAACGAAGTCTCAATCTATTCAATTTTTAATACTCACAAATGTAATGGGTTTAATGATTTATTGACACAAAATTCAAATTTATTTGCAATAGATAATTAGATAATTAAAAAAATATGTTAAATATGCGTAGGAGCAATTAAACAAAAATTAAAAATTTGAGCACTTATTTGATATTTTTAAAATTCAATAAAGTGGCAAAAGTTAGTAGATACAGATATAAAAATTAATTTTGACTAACTTCGTAATTTAGTCTTCTATTTATTTTGTTCCCATTTTAGAACAGGTACAATATTCATGATTAATAATATAATAGTCCATTATTATGTTCTATTTATTGTGTCCTCAGCAAAAATATGATGGAAAAGGAAAAGAAATGAAAAAAATAATAACGTGAGCGGCAGGATTCGAACCTGCGCGGGCAAAGCCCACATGATTTCTAGTCATGCCCGATAACCACTCCGGCACGCCCACCTTTTCGTCCAAACAATTTGTGTTCCATTAATTTTCACATAATTTCTTAATTCAAAATAAATATATATATATTTTAAATATATTTACTAATTTATATATTTAAAATAAATGTTTTTTTTTTAAATAATCCAATTAACTCGACTTCATTTAAGTCTTGCTTTCAATAATGGCAACACTCTTAAATTCTCGATTTCTATAAGATCAAAGAGGGCCGAGGAAAATAATATAATATCATTTCATTTTTCAAAATTATTCAAACTTGTTCAGCAAAAATGATTAAATAAACCAAATTTCCCTTACTCAATTTGGCCATAAAAGCCTGCAAAAATATAATAAAATAAAATACAAAGTTAAATTATCCCTCTAATCCCTAAACTTTTAATTTAACGTCTAAATTTTCACTTTTGTAGTAGATTTTTTAATATATATTATATATACTTTATTAGACAAATTAAATATACGTGAATTCAACTTTAATTTAGAGACATTACATGTACCTGAAGGAGTAATTATATGAAACAAGGAAAATAAGATGCAAAATGCTGCAATTATCTCACGTCTTCAAAAGCTAGCAAATCTACAAGAACGGACAAAACATTTTGAGACCATGTTTATATATAGTGTTAGTTCAATGAGTCAAGAAGAGAATTTAGTGAATGTGACAACAAAAAAAAAAAAAAAAAAAGTCTTACAGTTTAGAAAATGGTAGGTTGGTAAAAAAAGTGTGCAGATTTTGTAAAAAAAATGTTATCATGTGTGCGCTGCATGAGAAAATTAAAGTTGATTTCAAACCTTTTCAAACTTTGTAAATTAAGATTTTCCTCTTCTAGAGGATTCATTTAATACAACTTGAAGACTTATTAATTAGTATGCAATTAAGGTTTTAGTTTAACGGTCTTATTTTTTAAATGTTTCAACAAATTGTGCTTGAATCACTTTTGAGTTATTGGTCATATGAACGACTTTTTGGCATTTAAAATGACTTGTACTACTCTTCAAAATTCAAATTATTGATATTAAAAAGCTTTTGCTTATCCAACCCCTTTTTTTTGTTGTCTTTTCCTTCGAATATTGCTTCCAATTTGATGTTTAAATCAATTCAATAGATTAGTTTTGATCAAGCTATTTCTAAAGTGAGTTATTTATCCTTTTAACTAAGCTCTTGGTTGGAATAATTTATTAAGAGTGTCTTTAGATTGATTTTAAGTGTTTGTAAGAAAAAAAAAATTATAAACACTTAAAAAGTCAATCCAAATGGATTTTAAGTTATCTTTATTTGTGCTTGTTTTCAATGATCTTAGAAGGACCTTTAACTTTGCATCCAACAAATATTGTACCGGCTTATCATGAACTTATTACACATATATTTAAAATTCATAAATATACTATGAAAGTGAACGTTAACACTTCATCAATTCTTTTTAAAATCCAAATATCTCATACATGTATGGACTGAATTATTTGTTATAAAATTTAAATAAACATTGGATTTTGTATAGACTACATTTGTGTATTTCATATTAAACAAAAATTTCATAATTCATTAATCCATTTTGAATATAAAATTAAAAGTTCAAAGGTTTATTGAACACTCCTAAAGGCTTCAGAGCCATATAGACAAATTTGAAAACTTATAGACGAAAAATCGCTGATTTATTTACTCAAAATTAAATATTTGTGCATACTATTACTACTATTATTACTATTATTTTGTTAAGGTTCATTTTTTGTCATCGAATTCTTATTGGGTAACTATGTTTAGTGCTAGAACTTTAATTTGTAACAATTTAGTCCATGTAGTTTTAATTTCCTATTATTTTTATTGTTGTAGTTTAGTATGCAAGAATTTAGTCAATAACTTTGAAATTTGTAATAATTTAATCATGTTATAATTTTTTTAAATCAAAACTAAATATTAATTTTTATTATTTAAGCCACATTTGGAAACTATTGAAATTTGAAAAAATAGTTTTAAACATGCTTTTGCTTTTTAGAATTTAACTAAGAATTCAAGTGTTTCTAAAGAAAAAAAAGAGAAAAAAAGTGAGAATCATAGTATGTAATTTGGAAGGAAACCAACATAAATTTAAAAAATAGACAATTCAAATTAAAATAATTACTAAATGTGAGTTTTAATATGTAAGGGATATTTTCAATTATAAAAAAATGAACCAACTTATTTATAAATATAACAAAAATATCACTAATTATTAGTGATAGACAACAATTGACGCTCAATAACGTCATTGAAAAACATCTATTAATGTCAGTAATTATTAATTATATATACTGATAGACACGAGAGACTACATGATTACACAGTTGAAAATAAACCGTTTAGATCTCTTTTCAAATGCATCCTACTGTTATTAGATTGTTACTCTTTTTTTTTTCCTTCTTTTTGAGAAGTGCTAGACTGTTACTTACGCAGAGGGATCAAAAGTGATTTTTTTTATTTTTGATGGCATCTTTTAGAATCACTTTTTTTTAAAAAAAAAAAAAAACAAAATTATAATTAATTAATGATCTCACTATCAACTTTTCTATTAAAAAAATATATATTTAAAGCAACTAAATGGAACCAATTTACATGTTGTTCCATTCCGTTGAGAAACAAAGTGAGGATAAAATGGAGGGGACAACTTTTTGTATGGAGGATTCACAAGTGAGTGCAAACTCGCATTCATTAGGAAAAGCCAAACCCAATGATCTTTAACCTATCCTTTCTTTCTTTTTCAATTACAAACATACTAATTAACGTACATTTCATTCATTCTATTTTGATAACTTTTTAATGTTTGAATGTTTTTAGTATAATAATACAATTGACATCGAGAATCCAACCTCTCACTTCTTGAATGAAAGGTCAAGTCAATTATCACTAAGTTAGACTCACTTTAACTGAAAACGTTTGGAAGTTAAGCTTATAAAATATAAGTTAAACTTATCAATTTATTTGTTTTTTTTTATTACATTGTAAATGTGGTCCCTATCATTTGAAGATAGTTGAATTTAATTCTCTTAGTTTTTAACAAGCTAAAATTTAGTCAATATGTTTTGATAAAACTTCATAAATAGTTTCAATTCTTTATGGATCGATCATAAGAAATGAATTTTAATTTTCTCCAAAGCACAGGAATAAGATATACAATTTAACCTTTGTTTTCTGTATAGTTTTTAGGAATGTTCTCAAAATCCAAATTAAGTTTTGAAAATAAAAGAGTAGTTTTTTTTTTCTTTTCAAAATTTGATTTTAGATGTTTCAAAAAATTGTTAAAAAACTAAGATTGAAAAATCAAGGGGTTGTTTGGGGCAAGGAATATCTAAGACTATAGTAACCACTTCCTTACTACAGTAAATACTATTTAATAGACCCCAATTAAGTACAATGAACACTATTTCAAAACCTAATTTTTTACGATATTTACAATTTGCTAAACTTTTAACTATTTTTTACATTCATCATTTTTCTTATTATTTACTACAATGTTTCCTATTTGGTTCTCAAACTAAAATGATTTACATTTGAAATACATAGTATAATAACTCAAATTAAAATAATCTACATCTCAAAGACAAACTATTAACCCAACTACAATAACTTAGAAATGTAATAACCAACTTTTTACTCAAAACCTTCCAAAATGATCACTAATATTTTTGTTTTGGTCAATAAGTTTAATTTAATGTGTGAATAATTTAAACTAAAATTAGATTGAATTTAAAAGTTAGGTTACCGAACCTTATCATTTTAAACATTTATTTAGAGAGATAGAATTGTCAAAACACATATTTAATTAAGATAAAATGGAGTTCAATGATATAATAATAAAAATAATAAGACGTAGAAATACAATATTAAAATAGGTATACCAAAATCAAAATGATTAAACACATATCAAAACCATTATTACTTTTTCATCAAAGAAAAGACCAAAGCAAAAGCATTTTAGAACACACTTAGTTAAAAGTTCACAAATCAAACAAAAAAGTTATTTCTTTTTAACAAAAAAGAGGGAAAAAAAAGAAAAGAAAAAGAAAAGGTATAATGGTCCAAAAGCATTAAGAATTGAAGAAATGGTCATGTAGCACTATGTGTTGTGTGAATGGATGGGATTCACAATGTGAACCATACAATATATTGGAATGAGAAAGGGTTGGATCATAAAGCAAAATGTTGAAAGAAATAAAGGAATTGTTTTGTTTGGTTTAGATCATTTGAAAGCATACATCCACCAATGCATGCTTTCTTTTGGCATAGAATCTTCATTGAATATACACTTTGTGGGCTATCTCTTCAAAAGTTGGGACCCTCTCCACTAACATTACATTACTCCAATCTTTCCTCAATTATATGCGATGGAGCCACTCACCTATAACTCACCATCTAACACAAATCTTATGGTCAACTATTACACGCTCAAGTCTAGTTGCAGTCTACAATTTATAGTTGAACTCAACAAAAGAAATGGAGATGATGATATCAGTATGATTAAATTATTGTTTTGTTTGATTGAAATAGGATTGAAATTGTCTTGAATGTGTCTAATGAAAGGTGTATGTAGCACTAATTACAATATAATCACATAAATTGATGTGGTACGTGGTGTGTTACCCTTGATTACGTGGATCCTTTTTAACGATATAGTTTGAGATATACCATAAATGATAATGATTTTAACCTTCTATATCATAAATAATGATTTTAAAAACCATGATTGTCTCCAAATAGTCCTTCAACTTCAATTTTGTATCTAATTGTCCATGAAAATTACACTACTACAAAAACAACATTACTTGACGTTTTTTCGTAGTCAAGTATCATAATATTTGATGTTTTTCAAAATGTCAAGTAATCCTATGTCAAGAATAAGATACTTTTTTCTATCGTGTATGATCGTCCAGATGATACATACTTGATATGTTATACATGTCAAGAATATGAATAACTTGACTTATTTTACCTGTCAAGTAATGTAAACTCTTGACATTTATTATCAGACTTCTTTTTTTAATTTTATGATTTGAAATACCTATATAATTGTACCTGCATTTTGCACTTGTTTTGAAGTCCAAAAATTGTATAGAACATGAAACAGTTCAAACAACATAGTTCAACACTATTTAAGTTTCTTGAATCAACCCAAACTTCCAACATCATTCCAACAAAGGACTAACAAATTGCATATATATATACCCTTGAACATTTATAGTTGGTCATTATATATGTAACGCCCTGGGTTTTCAACCTTAATCGAAGGTCGTTACTTAAGTAAAAATCATTAAATCCATTTTAAAAGACGAAGACAAAACAAAACAAATACTTTAATTTAA
>JBBPDJ010000002.1:9862581-9875651 GCA_037974625.1 Cucumis cinereus | reverse complement strand
TTTGACAAAAGACATCTAACCTTCTCAATCTCCTTCGGGTTGTTATGATGACTCTGATGTGGAATCTATAGTTAGCTATCCTAATTTTTCCTCCACTACAGTCATCCGTTTGACAAAAGACATCTAACCTTCTCAATCTCCTTCGGGTTGTTATGATGACTCTGATGTGGAATCTATAGTTAGCTTGAACAGCATTATGTGAAGTCAGTCTTCCTCCTTCCTCCTTAGTGCCTTGTGAACTTTCTTTCTTATTGAAGCTTGTGGCCTTGAGATGCGTGAAATTCCACCCATTATTTGAAATGGAAGACATATTTAAAAGCTTCAACTCAAGGGCATGCCTGCAGAAGCTTATTGACATTTCCAATCTTCAATGGGTATTTGATGCCTCCTTCAAAGATAATGTTCAAATATTGGGGGCTGTAAGTTGAAAAAGCAAGCCTATATACTTTGGATAAGTGCAATGAAGTGTTTACTTGCTGGAATTTGGTTCGAAAGGAACCAAAGTGTTCTTCATGGTAAATCCTTATCATGGATAAATCGTTTTGAAGCTACCAGACTTGCTGCATGCACCTGGAGCTCCCTTTCCAAAGGCATTATCAAGCTTCTCAGTGCAAGACATTTGCCTCAATTGGAAAGCTTTTACTTCCCTAGATGGCTACTTTATATTTGGTGGAGGCATGTAAAGTTGGTATGTACAAATTGATATCTGGTGGAGGCATGTAAAGTTGACCACACCCAATGGGTTATGTGAGCATGGATGATAGTTCTGTAGACAATTAATTTGACAGAGTATTTTCTATTCACATAGAGTTGCAGTACAGATACATATATATAGAGAATGTAGAAACTCTAGATTGTATGTACAATTACGATTAAGGGCCTATAAAATATAAATATATATTATAATACTCCCCCTCAAGCTAGAGCAAATATGTCAATCATATCCAGCTTGTTACATAGATAGCTTATTCTTGCTCCATTTACAGCTTTGGTAAGAATATCTCCTAATTGTTCTCCAATCTTCACATATCCTGTGGACACCAACCCTTCTTGTATTTTCTCGCGAATAAAGTGACAATCCACCATAATATGTTTAGTCCGTTTATGGAACACTGGGTTAGATGCAATGTCGAGTGCAACTTGATTATCGCACCATAATTTAGCTGGAAGCCTATCTCAGATCATAATTGTTGTATCCACACTATTTCACAGACAGATTGTGCCATAGCCCTATATTCTGACTCAGTACTTGAACGAAAAAAACATTTTGTTTCTTACTCTTCCACGATACCTAGTTACCTCCTACAAAGCACAATATCCAGAAGTCGATCTCCTACTCTCGAGATCCAGCCTAATCAGCATCAGAAAAACATTCAACTCTCGTATGCCCATGATCTTTATATAAGATTCCACGTCCAGGAGCAGCTTTCAGATAACATAGAATTTGTTCTACTGCAGCCCAATGATCCACTGTAGGAGAAAACATGAATTAACTAACAACACTTACAGAATAAGCAATGTCTTGGTCGTGTCACTGTTAAATAGTTCAACTTCCCAACTAATCTTCTATATCTCTCAGGATCTTTAAATAATTCTCCTTCTTTAGCAAGTTGCTGATTTGGAATCATTGGAGTACTGCTTGGTTTGGCTCCTAGTTTTTCTGTCTCAGACAACAAATCAAGTACATATTTTCGTTGAGACAAATAAATACCTGTTGATTATTTTCTTTTTTGTATTATATTTATTGTATTGGTTGTATTATATATTCCAAAATTAATTTTTCCTTCTTTGTAATGAGTTTTTCTTTTATTTAAGAAAAACCCTTCCCCCTTTGCGAAATATACAAGAAACATATTATTTTTGGCATGGTATTAGAGCAGTTTTTTTGAAACCCTAGAAATCCTAAAAACCTAAACCCCTTACAACCCACTGCCGCTGTCATCGCCACGTATGTCTGCCGCCTCCAGGGTCGTCGCCGCTGCCGATTTCCATACTCTAATCGCCGCTGCCGCCGTCAGACATCGTCGACAACAGTCTTTTCTTGCATTTTCTTGCTGTAAGTTGGTGTTTTTCGTGGTTTTTTGAGTGTCTGAGAAGTCTGCCGTCGATTTCGCCACCGTCGCCGCTGTTGCCCGCCGCCGCCCACTGCCGCCCGCTGCCGTGATGAGTTTGGTTTGATTTTTTTTCAAATTTATTTTGTCTGTTTCTTTTCTTTTGTTGTTGCAGCTTTGTCAGACAGTAAGTTACCTATCGCTAAAGTCGACAATCGTATCCATTCTAATAGGCCACCCCGACGGTGCTTGGTGATCAAAGACATAAAGGCCACCCGACTCATATCCTCTACCAATAATATTCTTCGTCACCTGATCCCGAAACAAGCAATAACCAGAAAAAAACAAGACAATGCAATTAAGGTCGTGAGTAAGTTGGCTAATAGAAATTAAATTAAAGGACAGGTTAGGCAAATGTAAGACAAAAGACAAATACAAAGATGGGGTAAGGGATTAGTGCCAGAGCCAAGAACAAAGGATGTGGAACCATCTGCCAATGTGACACATGGGAAAGGGGCAGGGGACAATGGTTTAGAAGATAAGCAAGAATTACTTGTCATATGGGCTGTGGCATCAGAGTCTATGACCCATTTGATAGATGATGTAAGGAGACATTTGGTATCACCTGTGTCGGCAGTGGATGCAATCGGAGCAGAGAAAGATGACGCTCGCAATGAATCCTGGTAGATCTGAAATTTAGCAAACTCGTCTGAAATAGTAACTGATGGCTATGTCATATCACTCGTAGAAGCTACCTGAGCATGCTGAGATCGTCGAGTATTCTTATACAACAACTTCCGACAATCACGTTTCAAATGACCGGGCTTACGACAATAGTTACACAATCTCTATAGAATCGGATTTGCGATGATCATAACTATTCCTCTGAAAGGTGTGATCCATCCCTCGAGGTACCCTAGAGGTATGGTTTTTGCTAACAAGGGCGCTACTGGATTGAGGAATAGGAGTAGGCACAAGGGATTGAGAGCTTTCAATGCGAAGGACACGAGTGAAAGCATCGTCTAATAACGAGATTTTAGAGTCAGAGAGTATCTGTGCCTTGACCATTCCAAATTCAAGGGAGAGGTCATTCAAAAAGATCATAACAACCATCTTTTCCCTTTGAGCTTGTTGAACTTTAACATCTGCACTGAAGGATAATAACAAAGCAAGCTCGACAACTATCCTCTTAAGGTGCATGAAGTAGGTAGTAACAGATTCAACTTTTTGTTTGGCACCGAAGAACTGCATACAAATTTCAAACATTCTTTTACCAAAATATAGGAATTCTAAAAATTCCAAAAGTTCCTTAACAAACTCACAATGATCAACCAATCCAATGACCTCACTGTCAATGAAATTTTTTATCTGAAAATACAGGCGGGCGTCATCGAGAAGCCAATCCTTCTTCTTTTTTGCATCGGCGGGGGATTGTCAGTCATATGATCATCCATATCAGTACTTTGCAAATAAAAGAGGATCGTCTGACGCCAATCATAATAATTAGAGTCATTTAACTTATGTTCGGTGATCTAGGAGACTAAGGGAATTGCATTCGATACCACCAAATTCTTTATCTCATCCATACGAACGATGATCGGATTGCACACAAATGACATAAACCAATCCAAACCCAAGTTGAATCACAGATAGAAAAAAGCACGAAGTGGCCAGAAAAAAAAGGAGTCACAAACCCAAACAGAATCACAGATCAAAAAAAGCACAAACTAGCCGAACAAAAAAAGAAACAAACCCAAACTTCACAGACTGGTTGGAAAAAAAGTTTCGAGACAAGCCCAGAAGACAGAAGCAAAAACAGAAGTCTCACGCGCTCCCAGGCGCCGACGCGTGAAGACATGTAGAAAATCCTTGGCGTGTGAAGCTCACGCGCGGTGGTTTTTGGTTGACGGTGAGAGCAAACTGAGGCATACGGTGGTGATGCTTCCTCTCAGAGTGGCGGTGTCAACAAGCGGCGACTCGAAGATGACCTTAAAGTTTAACCCTAAGGGAGAGCGAAGTCGTCACATGAATATCTTTTTCAAACCCTAAACTCTAGAGGCTCTGATACCATGTTGACAATTAATTTGAGAGAGTATTTTCTATTCACATAGAGTCACAATACAGATACATATATGTAGAGAATGTAGAAACTCTAGATGGTATGTACAATTGCGATTACGGGCCTATATAATATAAGTATATATTATAACAAGTTCAATTAGGATATTTTGGGGTGTCACATATGCCCTGATGCAGTCAACATGTGAATCTTTGATAAGTTGGTTATCTTCTATTGGGTTCCAAAAGTATTATCAGTACAAAATTTTCCAACCAATGGGAGGATAATGGTTTTGTGAGAAGTCGGGCACTTCATGGATGTCATTAATTAATCATTAGTGGTATGTAAGGATGTCAGTGTGTTACTTTGGGTCTCAGGTGGCCAGGATTTGGGATTGTATTGTTCTTTAAATGTTTTCATGGCCAATCACTACTTGATTGTAGTTGCTAATTTTTGTTTTTAATTGTTTCTTTATTTTCACTCCCTTTGGGTGTTAGTATCCCTTGAACATTTATTCCTTTTGATTATACCAATGACAAGTTCTCTGCTGAAAAAGAAAAAAACTTACCGTTAGGTGTTTGGAGTTTTTTGAAAACTCTATTTTTTTCACTAACCAATAAATTTTGTTTTGTTTTTTTTTTTTTTTAAAAAAAAAATTGTGGTTTGCAGGATGAGGTTTTTATCTCATGCAAGTTTTCTTTGACCAACAACGGGGATATGGTTTTATACACCGCTGCAGTGACTGGTAAAGATATTTCTTCTGACTTGTGTTTGCCCTATAATCGTAGTGTTATCTAATTTTGTTGAAGATTGTGATAGGCAAAGGTGGAAGCATTGTATCTTGGAATGCAACCACTTGGAGGAGGGTAGCCTCAAAGCTCATAACTCGTGATAATATTACTGCATTCAATGTTTCAGCTAACGGAAGACTCCTTTCCTGGTACTAAAATATTTGGATTTTTTTCTCTTGCAAGGATCTGCTATTTTGATACTTGAACTTTGTAGTACGCTGCCCATGGTTAGAAAATGTCAATACCATTAAATGGGAGGTGAAATTCTAGCTACTTTGGTGTTCTAATGTTGTAGGCTGTTATCTGCATGATTTACTTGGGCCTTTGTTGGGTGCACTGTGAGATTTCTTAACCGAACCCTCAATGATTGAGAGAATAAGACGTATTATGTAGTTGGAAGAAAACTGTGGACTTTTCTTTTAGGCTTTCAATAGGTTCATTCCAGCTTAACTCGATTATTTTTTTCTCATATTAAATCTCATATCACCTTTTTTGTTTAGCTCAAGGTTAATTATTGACAACTGTTTGTTCATGTGGTAGTTCAAAGGATATTTCGCAAATGAGATGTAGTTGAAGACTAGAAAATATTATTCTCATGGTCCTTTTAACTTATGCCTTTGCTAGTAATTATTTTATTTGAAATAACGAGATGACATTTTCTTTTTGTTACCTTGCTTTCTAGGCTAGTCTTCAATATGCATTATTTTTGTATCTGAATGGGTGTAGTACTTAAACACATTTAATAATGGTTTCTGCTTTATTATTGGTGTAGTGGTACAACTCAGGGAGACGTTCTGATCATAAATTCAACCAGCTTGCAAGTTCAAAAGATAGTTAAAAAGGCACACCTTGGTTTTGTAACAGCATTGAGCTTTTCCCCCGATTCAAGGTTTTAATAGAGCATCTCTGTTTAGCATAATTTGATATCACTGTAATAAAATATCTATTGTTAACAATGTTATTTTTTTTGAATCCAGAGCTTTGGTTTCTGCGTCAATGGACTCCAGTGCTAGGGTGACTGTAATTGAGGAGGAGCCGAGAAAAGGTATCTGTATCTTTGCTTTTTTGTCTAATAATTCAAACTTATATCGTCACGTGCCATCAGTTGTCGATTGTCACCACACTGCACTTGACCTATAAAAACGAGATAACGAATAGGCTAAATTATAAACTTTTTGTCATTTGTTTCAAAATTACCCCTATACTTTCAAAACTTTCATAAATGTTTCGAAACTACCACCTGAATAGAAGTATTTGGAATTCCAAACAGACATTGGGAATTAAATTGTGTTATAGTGACCTAAAATTATCCAGTGATTCAAATTTTCAATCCAGGTCATTGCTACACCATATCATGTCTTACATCTGTCTAAAATTCTAAAATATCTACCATAAGTTCGGTGGTATTTGGTGAAGTTGACACTTTTGAAAGTAAAGAGATATCTTTGAAACAAACAGTAAAGTTCAAGGGTGAAGATGTAATGATACGCCACCATCACTAATAGTGAGCTTAGGTTTTAAACAGCACTATACTTCGATTTTGATAAAAAACAGCATAATGTTACTCTGGGCTTTTTATTGAAGGATATGTTGATTGCTTGGTCATGGATGTTAATGGTGGAAGATGTAATGTGCTTGATGCAACCTGGTTGGAATTTTTTTTTTTACATTCATACTTGAAGGGAAATTATTGTTATTATTATTAGTATTGTTGTTATTATTATTATTATTATTATTATTATTATTATTTTTAAGTTCAATGATATGCAGTATAGGGACTCGTTTAATGACTTTGGTTTTTTAAAAATATAATTAGTTGATATTTAATTCATGTAGTATAAAGACTTGTTTTATCAGAATAAAAAATTGGTTACCGTGATTTAACCTTACAAGTCTTTTTAGCCAATGGAAGCCTTTGGTTATCACTAAATGAGCATGGATTTGGGTGCAGGAATGAACTTGTGGATCATCATATTCATCTTGTTAATTGCCATTGCTGCTTATTATTTCATCAACAATCCTGAATTTCACAAGTTTGAGGTTCCCACCTTTTTTAATGGTTGAAATGAAGGTGGAATATAGAGGAACTCAGAGCCTAACAGTTTAAATTGGAAATGTTTTTTTTTTCCTTGAAATTAGTCATTTTCAAATTCAAATAAGTAGTATCCCAATTCTCTGTTATACGTAAAATTCCCATGTTTTTGTTAGTGTTCAAAATTGAAATCTTCTCGCATTTACTTTGTAATTTAGTTGGTCTTATTTTTCCCTCTCTAACATTGAAGCATAATTGTGAATGTGAATGTGAAAGTATTGTTTACAAATTTCTCCTATGAATGTGATTAGTTGGATAGAATGACCAAGAAAATGAAAGTGGTTACAAGCACTTGAAGAAGTTTAGAAAGATGGTCTGTTTTCATAATGTAGATCACGTGCTCCATCATCGTCAATTGAATATTAGATAAGATAACCTTCGAAAAATTGTCATGACTTGAAGAATTTTGATTTCATATGCTGAGAAATTGCTTTGAAACCCACTTCAACGGATCGTCCACTGATTGGGTGGAGCCCATCATGAGACATGAACACACCTCGATGAGTTGACTGATGAAGAACCTATGGTTGCTTGCATCTTGAGTGATGAAAGGAAAACTAAACAATGCTTAAATATCATATAGAATTTACTGATAACAATTTCGTTCATCGTATTTGATGATTGAACTCCTAAAAATTAGGATAGTCTGTCACAAAGGTTCCAATGACATATATGGATATCAGTCTATCACATTTATTCATTTCAATATATATTTTTCTAATTAAACTCACCTATGAAATTTTTAACTAAAGAATGATATATATTTACTTCAACTTTTTCATGTGCATTGAAAACTGATGATGCATGTAATTGGTTTTCCTCCGTCTTCTGTAAAACAGATTTATAAAACAATTTAAATTTACCCAAAAGCCTGCAATAATCATCGGTTTAAGTCATTTTTAATAATTGATTGAAATACCCCAAAGTATACGTTCTTGTGTAAACAAATTTAATCTAGCTACTTATGCATATGATCTTTTTTATATATATATATCTAAAAGTTAAAAGATCTTTGCTCTCCATATACTTAGCTTTGGGTAATTTGAGAAACCATTTTTGGGTCTTCAAATATGTTGTTGCAAGTGTTGGGACGCCTAACAAGATGCATTGAACTCAATGTAGTAGAAGTTGGACGCCTGGTATCACGGCCACACTTTCGTAAGCTTCTCGGAGCGATTGTGCGACTCTTGTTTCCATTTGAGAACAAGTCAGTCAAACTAAATCCAAATAGCCGATGGCGCAATTGATGTATTTCACAACCTCTATCTTTGTTCTTGAGAAAATGTTTTAGAGGAAAATGTTTTTGCAAAAGTTTGAAAGCATGTTTGAGAAATGAAAGTTAGTTATAAGGCTATAAGAAACAAGAGACAACAACAACTTAATATCTTTTAAGTCTTACCCCATATAAAACATTCTGAACAAAAGGCAATCTGCCACCTTTGGACATGCAAAGTGACGAGCAGTCACACAACATGTAAACTACATATAAAGCAAACTAACTAACTGTTGGGTTTTATATTCTAAAACTCTTAGATAGTAAATGTAACCGTTGACCATCATTAATAAAAGGTTATTATTCTAAATTTAATAAAGTGTTATTGATTATTTCATCTCTTCTCTGTAATTATATTTTATTTTTAATAGCATGCTTAGCCTTAATTTTACTGTAAATTGTTTCTGTAATTTTGTCATTGATTTTTGTAATTTTTAAGTTTCCAATTAAAATTGAGTAATGGTTCTGTAAAGCCTTCCGATGTGTAATGAGTATTATTCCTTCAATTGGTATCCGAGCCATCTCAATTTTTAATTGAGAATTTTAAAAATTTGCATTGGTTATGGTGGGTACTACATTATGAATGTAAGTTAGCAATTGAATGTTTTTTGTAATTTTGGCCATAGATTTACATTTTTGATATGATTAAATGTAAAGGTTCATACTTTTTTGGACATTTTATTTTCTAAATCTTGTAATTTAGACTTTGAATTTAGATTCGGGATTTTCTTCTAAGAAAAACGATATCAAATTCATCCAAATCAGACCATCAAAAGGCCATGAAAGATTTTGCCGGTACTGCACAAAAACCAAGAGGGAAAAAAGTTTGTGGCGCGCGTCTGGGAGAAATAGGGTTGATGTCATGCTGACGTCAGCAAGCTTCAGAGGGTTGATGGCTTGATAACTTGGCTCAATTGGCAGCTCAGTGGCTTGGACGTGGCTCAGCTTTATGGCGCGCGTGTTGACGCATGAGGCTCGAATGCGGCTGGGTGAGTGACGCGCGTGGATGAATTGCTCATGGATCACAAATGGCTAAGTGTGCATAGCAGCTCGTGCATGGCACTTGGGCTTAGCGGTTGGCTCGCGATGGCTGGTTCAGCCTGTTTGGCTCATTTTGGACTGATTCAAGTGATTTTGGGCCGGTTTTGTCAATTTTTGGATTGGTTCATTGTTTTTGGACCGGATTTGAAGCTTTTTTAAGGTTTTTGGACTGCTTTTGAAGCTATGGAAGCTAGTTTTAGGATAAATTAGCTAAATTATCGTAATTTTATGCTTTATTTTATCATAGGGGCTAATTTTACAGGTTCATTTGTTATTTAAATGTTTTATGATGTCATTTATATAAATTCCACCATAGGTTAAGCATGTTCATGCATTTTTATATGTTATAATTGTTATAATGTGTGGTATTAATGCATGATAAATTAATTTCATGAGTTATTTAATGTATGTTGATATATTATATATATGAAATTGGATAAGCATGATGCATGACATTACTTAGGGTAAATATAATTTATTATATTCAATTAATGTCATGTATATGCTTGCATGAGTTTCATGTTTTTTTTTAATATAAGTGTTGTATTAATTAAAATGAAAATCAATTTGCATTGAGCATATTGCATCCATAGATTAATATGATAGTTATATTAGTTTTATGATTTGCACGCAATATGGTTTATCTTTAATAAATTATAAATTTGATTATTTTTAATTAAATCATAGTATGCATGATTATAGGTCTAATTAATTAATTTTATAAAAGTTATAAAATTTGATAATTAGAAACCGTCAAACTATAATAAATGTTGTATCCAAACATAGGATTTTAGGATAATTTGATTCATTTTAAATTGATAAAAATAAATAGACCTAAGATCAAATTAGTTCTAATTAGATTAGAATTAAGTCTTTTTATAGTTTAATGAACTAATTAAGACAAATAGGATTTGAGGTTATAAGAGAACTCCACCGATGATGTTTTGTCTTAGGCTGGGAGTACTTAAATTGACGGTTTACGAAACACCTCCTAGCTGGAACTGAACCAGAACTGACGTTGAATTAACCTTATTTCTTTTAGCATAAGATGTCACTAGGTAGATTAAATGGTTTAATACACCTAGAAACTTTAGAGTAAAGTTTTATTACAAGAGTTATAATAAGAATAGACTTAGTTAGATTCATTTAGTCGGAATTTAGCTAAGTACAAAAAACCCTAAATTATTAGAACATTTTAGTGGGAGAAAAATGGTATATATGATATATCAATTTTTAGCTCTCATGTCTTTAAGAGTTCACATGTGAGATTCATACTCGACGTCGTGTCGTCCTAAACGCAGCCTCCCTTCGAAAAGTGGTTGTATGAGTCAATAACAAGGTGATAGGGAAGATGTTTATAGTAAGTGGGAGAAGGACAAGTGTCAACGTATCCTACAATCTTCTCCATTAGGTTACACTATAAGATTTCAATGATCCGCATGCATGTCGTCCTAGAGTGACCATCCCTTTAGAGGGTCTGATCATAAGAGTTGAAACACCGCAAACTTCAGAAATGGATAAGATTTCTTAGGTTAATCTTCAACAGTTGTCTTTCCTAACGATAGCCTGTTGAAGCGTACATCTGGGATCTGAAAATGATAGGGTCACACTTACAGGATAAATTAAGTTAGTTAATGAATCCTTGACCGAACAACGATAGCTAAGAACTATCTTTTCTAGTTGGTAAACTAACTTGTTGTTATGTCTTTTTGAGGGTCATTGTTTAGATTAAACAACGGTTCAGTTGCTGCATATGCAGCATGGAGGTCTTGTACTCCCTGTTTGTAAATTTGCTCTCGCCCACAGTTTCAAGCTTTGACAAAACAAAAAACTGTCTTTCTGAAACATATCATATATGTCCAACATTAGCCCAACAAATTACTTCACATATTCTCTAACAGTGTCGTTATGTCTCAATTCTCGCAACTTATATCTTGCCAAAATCTCAACATTTTTGGGGAAGAATTGAGAACGTAACTCTTGTTTCAATCTATCCCATGTTTCGATTGTGCATCGACCCTCTTGTATGTCCATAAACTGGGACTTCCACCATAGTTTGGCGTCCTTTGTCAAGTGCATGTCGCTAAAGTGATTTTTGAATCTTTACTAATCGTATTGTTCCATATCAAAGATGAAAATTTCGAGAGTTTTTGCATCATAATCCCCACAAAAATGCTTAGGCTCGAGTATCTTTATCCTGTTGACTTGGAATACCCCCAAAGTTGGGGCTTGATTTCCTACCACTCTCATGGTGAGATTTACCTTTACAGTCACATCATCGATCTCGGCTCTGACAACGTTGAGAGCCGCTAAAAAATCTCCAGGAAAATCATTTATCATTTGTGTGAGTAACTTTTGGGAGTTATCCAACTCTTCCACTCGCTGTTCCATATGGGCAATAGAGCCTGTCGAGCTGTCTCCACGCTCGATGTTACCAGATGTTTTGATTATCGCTTCGAAAGTGTCAACTCTCATCATCAACTCTTGTATGGGTAATTCGTTTAGGCTCTTGCTCGAGTTTCCAAGAAGCGAATATTGTCAGGGACTTTCGTCAGGTAGAGCAATTTCTCTTCTATCTCGACCAATTGGTCAAATAAGAGAAATGTGGTTTCTTATTCTTAAAGACTTCGTAAGATGATGTTGTGTTTTTGGACTTTGGTATTTTATTAAGAACATAACACACTGCTTGAATAAGGTGCAACTGAATTAAGTAAAATAACAACTACTAATTCATATAGAGTTCAATTTCTCATTTAGGCTTTACCGTTCATTTCAGGAAAATAGTGTGCTGCCTTTTCATGAATTATTCCATGTGTGTTATAGAAGTTATTAAAGACATCTGAATAGTATTTAGTTCCCCTATCACTATGAAGTCTCTTAATTTTTCGATTAAACTGATTTTCTATTTTAGTTACAAACAATTTATACATGTCAAAAGCATCAGTTTTATTTTTCACCAGAAATATCATTTACCGTTCCTAGTCAAAACACCATCAAATTCACGTAAATCCAAATGAATTAAATCTAGGGCTCAAATTTTCTAATTACAAATTTATGCCAAGCCTTAGTTATTTTAGTCTGACTGTAATATTCACATTTATCAAAGACATTCATGGACAATTAAGGAATTATTTTTAACCTACTTATGTTACTAATTATTCGTTTATTGACATGACAAAGTCTAGTATGCCAAACATTAAAGGAACACACCATATAAGCAGAAGACTTATTTTTATTAGTTTCAATATTAAGTTTGAACATTTCATCTATTGTGTACACCCCTTCTCCACAAAAACGTTATTTTTAGTAAGAGTAAATAAGTTAACTCTTATAGTATGAGTAACGTTGGCTTTGTTAATGAGATAGCCTGAGACTAGATTCTTTCGTATTCAAGAGTGTGAAAAACTTTCTTTAGAGTGACAGTCTTGCCAGAGGTATACTTTAACTCAAGTTCTCCGAATCTAGCAACCTATGTTGTGTGATGATCCCCTAGTAATACTTTTCCATCCATAGTTTCGTTATAAGTTTGAAATAAAATAAGATCATGGAACGTAGCGCCATTGTCTAGCCATCATGTTGGGTTTTATGTCCTAAAACTCGTAGATAGTAAATGTAAATCGTTGACAGTTATTAATACACAGTTATTATTTCAATTTCAATGGATAGTAATTGATTATTTTTGTCTTATTAACCCAAATCCAATAAACTAATATCCTAAGTTGTTTTATGAGTCTTGAATAGTATGTGGAGACATACAGGGATC